>BMAV01025532.1:198228-235889 GCA_019973955.1 Trichonephila inaurata madagascariensis
AAATTATTTAAGTACAATATTTTGACAAAAAATGAACATAGAATGACCAGTTTTCAAAATATTTTCCTTTTGTGAAAAATGTTTCTATAATAATAATATTTTACCTGTATATAGCTCTGACCTCTGTACAGAGGCTCAACTATGATTTTTGAAATATATATCTTAGAAATGGGTTTATCCATGTTTTATACGACAACAGAGGGGAGAAATTTGAAGCAAAAATGGCCGATAATTATTTCAATAGTTTGTAACTGAAAATAATGGGAATTTTTCAAAAATCATAGTTCAGATTCTCTGGAGAAGTCTTTACTTTATATAAACGCGCTAGCGCGTGAAAATTTATTATTTTAGAAGCATTTCTTATAAAAGAACATTTTGAATAAAGATTATTCTAAGTTAATTTTTTGCCGAAATATTGTATTTAAATAATTTTTTTTGTGAATATCTCTCCTTAAAACATATTTATACATGTATTCTAACTTAAGTAACATTAAATATCATGAAAATTATCCATTTATGCACTTATTTAAAATCACGGTTCCGAACGTTGTCGGATACCTTAAAACTTACAGAATTGTTTCAGTTGTTTCATGAGTATATTCAATAATTTATTTACAAAATACCTGTAATGTTACTGAAATATTTCCAATGACTATCGGAAACGATGTAACCCGAATTTTTGGGGCAGTTATTAAAAACAGAAAAATACAAACACCAAAAACAGAAATTCAAGCCAAACAAAATTACTATGACCTGTATGTTTTACACATATGGTGTGGTCTCGAATCTAGACCCCCAATCTCTCAAAAAGTTTCTATTTTTTCTCCTATTGATTATAATCCTATGTATATAGTACGTAAAATCTTATTAAGTATTTGTTTTAAGTTTTGGTTAATTTTATTATTTAATGCTAATTATTTATTCAATAATAAATTTTTTACTGTTTTTTGTTCCTAAAAACGACAAAATCAAAATATATGTTGATATGTATTGGAGCATATCCCATTATGGTGCGCACTTTTCACCCCACCCCCTTAACCCCTTTGAAAAATTTCTGTAAAAGCCCTGCTTAATTGACTGTGACTTAGGTCAAAACGTAGTTAAATCATATCAAATGATTCAAGAACTTTAGCTTAAAGCTTTCCTCACAGTTTTTATTATCAAAAGAAATCTGAAAGAAAATTCTCGTCAAGGTCGTACTTTTATAAAGGTTCTAATGAATGAGTGAAAAATTATATGCATATCACCAATAGCTCACACAGGAATTTTCAAGGGGTCCAACATTGAAAGTTCTCACCATTCTTGTATCATGCTCCTTTTGATTTTGTCGATTATCCGGGGAACAAAACACAGTAAAAAACTAATTATTGAATAAATAATTAGCATTAATTAATAAAATTAATCATTAATAGCAAATAACTAAATTTTACGTATTATATACTTAGAATTATAATCAACCGGGAAAAAAAATCAAGGGTCAGGTGGGGTCCGGACCCCCAGGAACTCCTCTGAAAGCCACTGCATATCACTTTTCATTACTTTTTTAAAACGACATTCGATTTTTTTATATACATTATTTTATTTGGATTTTTTATTTTAAAAATGAAAATTTTACTCAATTCTGTATCTAACCAAACTATTACATCAAAAAAATTCACAATTTAATTAATGAAAAATCGATTCACAATATATTTCTATATATTTACAAAGTGTTTAAAACTTACACTGCTTGTATTAATAATTAATAAAACTTAATTTGCGGCATTTTACAAGTTTTTAAAATTAAAAATAATATAGTCTGAAGATGGTTTTTTCCCCAGGTACTGTATTTGTAGTACTTTTTAAGAACTAAATTACCACAAAGACATTTATGTTGGAAGCTTTTCAAATTCTCTAAGAAAATGACAGATTTCTAAGCAATTTTTTTTTTTTGAGAAATCCTTTGAACACACTATAAATTCTAAGAAAATCACATTTCTCTTATACAACCTATCAAATGGGTCATAAATCATCATTTATCAATGAAAGGCAGGAGAAATGACATATATCCTTCTACAAAAAGTCGAGTTTTTTTTTCTTCCCCCTTCTATTCCAAATTTACAGTTCTGACATACCTAATTATATCCAAGAAAAATAATTAAGAATACATATTTGAAAGAGTTTTTTTTTAAAGCTCTTTTAAGGAATGTTTTTCTGGATCTATTTTATTTGTCCGAATATTGAAAGTTTCAGTGCGCCACATGCGAGCTTTCTGATCTTTAATAAATATTTTAAAAAATAATTGCAAAAATTAAGGGGGAGAGGAATTGGACTCTAAAAAAAAATATTAGAGTTTTAATTCTTTTGAAAGTATTTTATTCATATCAATTAAAATTAATAATCTGTATTTACGGCAAAAAGCAAATACCGAACGTTATTCACATTACTTTCAGGTATCCTGTCAAAATGAGCCTTGCAAAGAAAAACAGGGTGTTTTCAAACATGAGGTAAATGACATCTGAATTATCCACCAATCTTGATTTATTGTTCACTCCGCTGGTGGTAACTATCGTGGAGACTTTTTTCTTTCATTTCTATACAAGCATTGTCGGTGTAGAAATGAAGCTTGGTCCACCTGGTCAGCTTTTTCTTCAAGTATATTATTGTGGTTGGGTTTCTTATCAATCTTTCTTTCAAACTGGTTGCCAAAGCAGTCCTTTGTGTTAATTTTGACTGATGGGGATCAGTTACAAAAGAATCTTTGTAATCTCGTGTTTGAATAAATAAATGTCAAGGGAAGTGGACACATGTGTCCATAGTGGAAAGTACACACGTGTCCTTCCATGAAAAGGCGTGTTAAAACGATTTTTTAGCGTAGTATTTTATCACAATTTGGTATTGTACCGCCTCTCATTGTGTATAAACTTTTAGAGTTTGAAGACAAATTACTTGAATGACCTTGAAAGGTTGTTCAAGGCATTTACTCTCTGAAAATCTTAGCCTACGATCTTAGACGTCGTTATCGTCACATTCTTCCGCAGACTGTAGCAGGGGTGGGAAAATAGAGGCCCGTGGGCCACATGCAGGGACATCTTAAGGCATGGACTGTCTGAGCCCTAGCCAAGGGGAGGGCTTCGTCTCGTTCTTGGCTCGGCCTCAACAGAGTTAAGATCCGAACAATTTTATAATCGTAAACTGTTATTCTCAGACATATTCTCTGGAAAAACGGGAATTTTGAACTATACACCTGCTGGCAACATTAGCAAAATTGTATTATTTTGTCATGTCCGTGTCTTGGCCTAGGAGGGCGAACCTCTTTGAGACGTGGGTCGAATTTCGTTCATACTTTTTTTAGTACTAGCGCGTGGGTCACTAATGCCTATTTGCCCCAGAGTTAAGCTAAAAAAATTTTAGCTATTTTTAAAACAAAACTTCTTTAAAATTCAATTGGCTTAATTCGGTAAAACGGCTTAATGGGCTTAACATAACATAAAACTGAACTTAACCCTACAAAAGTGTGCATTATCTAAAGAAAAATGCTTATTATGATTATTTGCTTTGGTTTTTTCGAATTTTTTTTCAACAAACAAAATGTGAGTAAAATCATACACTTTATTATTTGATATTTCGTAAACACTTTTGCTTTACTTCAAATACTACATACTTTCATATACATTTGTTGCCATTTGAGTGACTTAGGAACTGTAATCATCAAACTGAAGGTTATAGACAGCATTTAAATTGCTTTGTGTCGTAATGTGCTTTTTGAAAAACTAATTAGAATATAAAAAATCCACCCCCGTACGCAACAAGTGGTTGTTTAACAATCGGGTCATCGTTCAATTCCACGGTCATAGGTTCACCATCACTGGCCTAGGCCTATCATAAACATCATTTAATACTATTTACACCATTTAGTCGAAAAGTGGCTGTCAATCGCGTGGGTTTATGTTTGCGTCTGTGAGATTGTGAGTGACTCACCTTCATTTGTTTTGGATTAAAGTTTTTTTACGAGTATTTGACAACGTATGTTATGTATACTGTCTGCTCTGAAGGGTCCCAGGTGGAGCCCGGAGCCTCCCAAGTCTTAAGACGTCATTGGCCACATGCGGCCCTCGAAGAGTTATTTTTATTTTGCTGCCCGCCAAGACAGTCAGAAAACCAAAATGACACAAGATGCTTCTCATATTTGGGTCAACATATGTTTGTGAGAAGTATTTTGCGTGAAGATAAACAAGAATAATGTAAATGCGAGTTATGACATTAACTTCTGAGGTTTGTAATGAGAATTTAAACAAACAATTTTACCCTGATTTCTCGAAAAAAAATTATCAAAAAATGTGATATGGTGCATTTGTTCAATAAACTGATACTAAATTAAGGTAGAATCCGACTACGTCGAAACCGTGATTTAAAAAGTGCATAAATGATACTTTCTATGATATTTAATATTAATTAAATTAGTATACATGTATAAAATTGTTTTAAGGAGATATTGACAAAAAAAAATTATTTAAATACAATATTTCGGCAAAAAATTAACTTAGAAGAACCTTTTTTCAAAATGTGTTCAAAAGACCTCTGTACAGAGGCTCAACTATGATTTTTGAAAAATTCACATGATTTTCAGAGTTACAACCATTTAAAATAACTATCGGCATTTTTTTTTTTTCTTAAAATTTCTCCCCTCTGTTGTCGTAAAACATAGATAAACCCACTTCTAAGTCATATATTTCAAAAATTCTAGTTGAGCTTCTGCACAGAGGTCTGGGCTATATACAGGCAAAATATATTATTATAATAGCAGTATTTTTCACAAAAGGAGAATATTTTGAAAACTGGCATTCTATGTTCATTTTTTGTCAAAATATTGTAAACTGATTTTTTATTGTCATACTATTCTTAAAATTTTTATGATATTTTCTAATATATGACACTAAATATCATAAATAATATCCATTTATATTGCTTTTCTTTAAAATCACGGTTCCGAACGTAGTCGGATACCTTAAATATGTTTCTATTGATTTGAAATTAGTACAACAGTAGCTCCCAAACCTTTTTAACCCATGGACCCCTTTTTACATTCAAAAAAACTTTCCCATGCTGACCATTGCGAAAAGCTGCATGAATGCATAGCATAAAAATTATAAATTTAAAAACATTTTGTTGAATAATTATGTATTGAAATGGCAACTTTGTTTAAAAATAAACAAAAAAAATTCACGTTCCTACGAACTTGGATGATATAAGTCAGTAGCGCACACAGGAATTTTTCTCTAAGGGGGTCCGGGGTGTCGAAAGTTCACTCATTCTGTATATGCTCATTCTTTATATGCATAGTAGTGCAGTAGCACACAATAAGTACCTGACCCGCCCAAAGCCGTCGATTTTTTTGATTGATTATAATTCTAAGTATATAATACGTAAAAATTTAATTGCTATTTGTTATTAATGATTAATTTTATAATTATTGCTAATTATTTATTCAATAATTAGTGTTTCACTGTGTTTTGTTCCTTGCACCGATAAAATCCAAAGAAGCAAAATACAAGAATGGTGAATCCTTTCTGACCCTGACTCTCTTTGAAAAAAATTTCTGTGTAAGCTACTTCTCGGAATTTTCTTCAGTGTGAAATAAATATTTACTATTTCTCTTTCCACAGTAAAATAAGGGGGCTTACAATAAAAAGAAAAGGAGGTTTCGCTAAAATAAATATTCGAACGAAAACTTTTAGTAATAATAAGTAAGACAAAATATTTGCTGAATTGTTTTTTTTTTTTTTTTCAGAAATTAATTTTGTAACTCATTGTCGAAATATGTATAAAATAACGTTAGCCCATTTAGACAACAATCTGGTCATAGCGAGTCTTCGGCGGCAGAGGAAACAAGAAAGTATGACGAATCCTTTGTTAATTTTTTTCCTAAAATGTTGTTTATTTTTTATGACTGATGATTGAGACGTACTCGTAGGTGTTGACTTTTACTTTGATTTTGTTTTAATATTTTTAAGAATATTTTTTTGACAAGTTTTTACTTGAAGGATATACTTTGAATTTGTGTCTCTTTTCCAATGCTTCATTTTATTTACCCCGTGGTCACTCGCGCCTGTTTTTGTTACCGTTTCAGCATTGCGGGTGTAGAGAACACCCCAAACTTTTAACATGTGTATTTACTCGCGAAAATAAAATTAAGTCATTATGATGCATATTTATAAAGTGTACAAAAATGTTTTTTGTATTATACAAATAAAATTATTAAATTTATTGCATACAACTGAGACTCAATACATTAATTTAAACTAAACATACAAAATTTTCTTATTTTAAAACACATAACTTTTATATTTTTCTCATAAACTATTATAAAACGTATGTACCAGTAATAAATATACTTTTTATAATTAATGAGATAATAATGATAGTAGAAAAGAAAAATATTTAATCATTTTCAAACATTCAGAGCAGACTGTATACAACATGCCCTACTGAGGAGTTCTCACCCCCAGATAACTTTAGCGTCATTACATTCCAATCGTTCGAGAAAAGAGGCTGCATCAAGCCTGAAAGTTCACGATCTAAAATGTGTGCAGCCACAGAAAAATCGTGGTTCTGGTGCATTCTTTCAGAATCCTGGGAGGATTTTCTTGTTGCTGGGGTGTACAGAACACACCGCGCGAGTGATCGCGGGTTAAGTGTGTAATGTAACAATTTTATTTAAAAAATCAGTACAACGGGTAAATACTTAAATTTAACATCAGTACAAACAATAACACAGTTTGCTCCAATTTTTGTGTGTGTAATATGATGAATTTATTTTAATTAATTTAAATTGCACTTGTTAGCTTTACATTATATAAAAACAAATGTACTGTAAGAGTAAATTTAAATATTGTGTTTATATAGTTCAAGGTTGATTTCATTCCTCTTTGAATTTATTTGAATATGTACGAGTAGATAAAGACTATATATAATATAAAATATATAATAATATTAATTTTAGATAAAATCTTTAAAAAAAAAAAACTAGAGGAGGACTGAGTACCCCCGCAACCCCCATAGTACAAATTATACAACTGTATGATAAAATTATAATATTCCCAAGAAACACCGTCCCTCACATTATAATGGTTTTTCAATGGAAACTTTGACAGAAATGGAAATATTGGGTACAGCCAATTTGGCATCGTTTTTGTGGTGACCATTTGGATGCTTCTGGAAATTACTAGAGGAATCTATAACATCAAGATCTATGACGTAAGTGGATTTTTCGAGAAAGTGCCTGGAAGGTAGGGAGAAACATCCTAGGTAAATTTTTCTTGGCGTTCCCCTTCATTGAAATTCAGTTTCTTACGATAAATTTTTACTAACTATACCTAAAAAAATTAATTTATTACAGCATCACAAAAAAACTTTTTCTTATAGAGATAGACATTTGGGTTTATTTTCCGTTTTGCAGTAAGGAGTTAGAGCCTCATAGACACATTGGACCTTTTCTAAGAGTTATGTCCTGGAATTATTTCTTATGACAGCAGAAGTACTCTCTTCGTTATTCCAAGCACCTTCACTGCAAATTTATACTTCAAACTGGTGAATGAATCTGCTGTGTTAACCATTCACGAGCATTATTCAAGACGATGTTTTGCAGCAGATTACATCCTCATACTTGTAGTTACCTAACATGCCCTACTGTGTATTGACATGAGATCTTAGCTTACGCTATCATCCGATCTTTCTCTGATCGAGACGTACAGGATGTGACTGGACGAAAAATCCAATATCATCCACAGCCAGCAATAACCGTTGCTGATTCGACGAATCCGGTGCAACAGGCATAGAACTCTTTGCCACAAAATATAGGTGCATAATTCCACCTATCGTATAGGTGCATAATTCCACCTATGCACCTATACGACAGATTGTACGAACAATTTCAGGCTTACGTTCAAAATCTTGGCAATTACAGCGATTATTAGTATGTCATCATTTTGCATTTTGAAATGGTTCTAGAGCAAATTTTATCATGTGACCTTGATACTTAAACAAATATGTTACCTAAACAAATGCTCTGCTAAAATTTTGTTCCCTTCAGTGGTTTTCTTCTGGTTGGAGGGATTTTATTATTTTTTTTATCTCTCTATGTATAGAAGAAAAGCGACTCTACACTCACTCACTCATCACGGGATCTCCAGAACTATTAGACTAACAGACTTGAAATTTGGAAAGTACATTTCTTTTGCTGCGAAGGGATCCGATAAGAACGAGTTTCGAGTTGAACGAGTTGACTCAAAAGGGGTTGTGAGGACGTAATAGATAAGTTTCGATTTACGTCCTGGGGAAATGGATCAGAACTGATCCTCCTTCCCCTATCTGAAGTGAATGGCGCCTTAAAGTGGTGAACATGAATGAAAAGTTCTTTCTGAGAAATTGTAAAGGCAGGGATCTGATTGGCTGGCTGGTAAAGGACGATGGGTGAAGTCAGAGTCTTGGTCGTTCTTCCTGGTTTCGGCGGGGAAAAAAGATTGATGGGTTTCTGAGGTAGGATCTGAGTGTAGATGAAGGCACTGGGATTGGTTGATTGTAGTAAGTGAGTAAACTCTCTATTGGCTGCCCTGATGTTGGGGAGATTTAATAGAAAGTGATTATAGGGGCTGTCCTGATGGGTAATAGATAACATTCATGTATGCCTTTTGAACTATTAAACCCATAGATTTGAAATTTGTTAAGTATGTTTCTTTTGTTTAGAGATCCAATAAAAATGGATTTTGATGAAATCGACTACAAACGTATGTATAGATAAAAAAAAACTTCCCGTTATTGAAAAACAGAATTGAGATTTAATAAGCATGAGAGAATGAAAGATAATTATACTTCCGCTCCAAAAATTCTAATTCTGTCCTTTTTAAATGCGAGGGAGATAATAATATTTTACAATGCAATAGAAAGCTTAATGATTAGATTTAGATGTCAATAGCTTGAAAACAGTATATAGTCAAGAACCATAATTAAATACCGAGCTGAAGTGGCTGGGTAACGCCCAGTCTGTTAGTACAAGTAGGGAAAATTAATTTTAATCATCGCTCTTGTATTTTTGAAAGTTTTTTCCCGTCCAACATAAATTGAACTCTAGATTCTGCTAATTTTTCAGTTAGGCATGCTTGTCTTATACACGTTGTTTTATCAGGTTCTACGTACCGTGGAATCAAAGTGAGCTTTTCAAAATATACCTGACTTCCGTGTTTCAAATTAAACAACAACCGTTACCTACCGCAGATCCTTTTGATGGGGGTTAGTTAGTTAGTGCCAGCACAGTAGTAATAGTCTGAAACAACTAAACGCTTATTTGCTACATCCAGCCTTCGAAATATGGCACGCAAATACGCTATTACAGCTGACACAGAATATTAATGCGATAAAAAGCAGTTATTAATGTACTTCTCTTTACAGCCGCACAAGGAGAACTTCTCAGAAAAGATTTACGACCAATGCTACTGAAGGGGAGGGCTGAGAAAAAAACGGACGATAACGTATAGAGAAGTAGTAAAACAGGAAAAGAAAAAAGCATGAAAAAAACCACAAGCGCATGATTATAACCTTATTCTTGGGGAAAATAAATGCCGACCAGTTTAATCTTGTGGTAATAAAGCACTTTTGACAGGATTCCTATAAAAGAGGATCGAAAATAGAAGTGCCGTAAAAGAGAAGGATGAAAAAAAGAAGGTGCAAAATAAATGGTAAGGGCTGAAAAAGTATCTGCTTCACGCTTTTGCGAGCCGACGTTGGAAGCGAATTGTAGACAATAAAATGTTGGCCAATATATCACGCGCCGCTACCATCGCGGCGTTCATTTTTACCACTCAAAACTATTCCGTTATTGGCGACTTTATCGCTTATACATAGAGCTTTCTAAGATGGGTTCTTTCCATTCTTTTCAACAGTGGGGTTAGATTTAAAGCCTTGGAAATTGTAATCAGTGAAAATCAGTGGCGTATAACTTACACCCCCACATTACGGTTAGGGCAGGGACTCTGGAGGGCCCAAAGCTTGACTGACGCTAAATACGTATTTGGGCTTGGGACCCAAAACCTGAATTTACAGGGGTGCCCTAATATTCACCGTTACGCCACTGGTGAAAATTGTTTAACACGAAACTGAGGGGATTGAAATTTTTCTTAAAAGTATACTTAAAAAGAAAGAAAAGAAAAAAAAGACTTAAAAAGGGTCCATTTTTAATGTATCAAAATTAAGTTTATTAAGTAATATTTTCATAGAATCAATGAAACAAAGCATCCCTCAAGAACTGTAGGAAATATCAGAAATTTTCAGATGTTTTAAATAAAATTTTGCTTGGCCAGCTTTGGTCCTTTTTGCATCAAATTGTTCGATGTCGTGTTATTAAGGTATCCGATCATCGTTCGCAACCGGATCTTAAAAGCGCATAAAGGATATTTAATATTTATGATTTAGTCCTAGATTAGAAATATAAAAATTGTTTAGGACATTTTTGACAAAAAAGTTATTTAAATACAATATTTTGCAAAAATAACTTAGAATGACTTTTTCAAAATTTCTCCTTTTGTGAAAAATTCTTCTAAAATCAATAATAATTTGCCTGTATATAGCTCAGACCTCTTACAGAGGCTCAACTAAATTTTTGCAAAATTCTCATTTTTTCATGTTACCAACAATTGAAATATAATTATTTGGCGTTTTTCAAACTGCCCTGTTGTCGTAAATATAGATAAACCATTCTAAGTTAATTTTCAAAAATCTAGTTGAGCCTCTGTAGAGAGGTCTGAGCTATATACAGGCAAAATATTATTATAATAGAAGCATTTTTCACAAAAGGAGAACATTTTGAAAAAAGATTATTCTAAGTTAAATTTTTTCCAAAACATTATAAAATAACTTTTTTTTGTCAAAATATCCTTAAAACAATTGTATGCATGTATTCTAATCTAAGTGACACTAAATATGATGAAAATTATCCATTTATGCGCTTTTGCAAAATCACGGTTCCGAACGTAGTCGGATACCTAAATTATTCGAATGCGCTTCTAAATAACAACGTATACATTTCATCATGATTATCATTTCGAATGATGCGGGGAAGGGAACTACATTATTCATTTTTATCGTCGGAAACTGCCTCAGTGATATTTTTTAATTTTGAACAAACTCCAAAATGCCTTTTCTATACTTGGGGCTGTACACACATTATCATCATCTATTGCAGCGAATTCTTCCGATGATACAGTTGGACACAGTCTAATAATACAGTAACTTTCTCAAACATTTCATTAAGTGGCTGATGCTTTCCGTATTTTATTCATTTTTTGAAGGTAAAAACTTTTCGTGTTAAGAGAAAAAGAATGTATGAAAATACATAGTATGACGTGGTGGGCGCCAAATGATAAGGGACAGACGGGGAAGGGGTTCTTTACTAAGTCCACTAGTTATTAAAACACGTTTATTAGACAAAACAAACACATTTACATACATAACTAGAGAACTAACAGTTGACATAGAATTGAAAGGGATCGGAGCGCATGCTCATTACGTCCTTACAGTTCCGAAACTTGGCCATCACTGAAGATTGTTCTGTTCGCTAGAGGGCGCGAAAGTCTCTTTACTGTTAATATGGAAGAGTCTAAATAACGGGGGTTTACAATAGTAGTTTGTCGATAAGTGAGTACAAAGCTTTCTTGGGAGCTGAACACTGGGAGTTTCGCTTCAGACTGACCACTTGGCCGAAACATCTGCACATGCACCCCAGCGCCAAAGGTCACGTAAACTGAATAAGGCACAGTTTGCGTTGGCCCTCATGAGCTGTTGCACCACTGAGTTCACAGTTCAGAGTTCTAAATATTTAACTTATATAAACCGACGTAAAATTTTAAGTAAGTGCTATTTATTTAAATCAAAGTTTCATTTTCTAGGGAAAAAAAAGCTGCATTATTAAAATTAATGCGAATATTTTGCTATTATGTCCATTAAACATAAGGGGCTGTAGTACCCTAGGCCGTGGTGATGGTCAAGGACTCAAAGCCGGCATGTCATGCATTCAAGTCCTAGTGTCACTGAAAACCTACCTTGAAGAAAAAGCTGAGGCACGTTAAATTTGATTATGATCCTCAAAGTCTTCCCATAAGCGTGGTGGGAAAGTTCAGAGGAAGAGAGAGAGAGGAGAGAGGGGAATGCCAGCTCAGGTGTCGTCCTCATCACGTGGACAATAGTTCTCGTGTTGCTTTATAGTGCGATGTTAATAAATACTCACTCACTCCATTTAACTTCAGGTATCCGACTACGTTCGGAATCGTGATTTTGCAAAAGCGTATAAATGGATAACATTTATGATATTTAGTGTCGCTTAGATTAGAATACGTGTATAAAATTGTTTTAAGAATATTATTACAATAACAAATTATTTAAATACAATATTTTGGCAAAAAAAATGAACATAGAATGACCAATTTTTAAAACATTCTTCTTTTATGAAAAATGCTTCTATTATAATAATATTTTTCCTGTATATAGCTCAGATCTCTGTACAGCTAGGATTTTTGAAATATATAATTTAGAGAAGTGGATTTATCCATATTTTAGTACAACAGAGGGGAGAAGTTATAAGAAAAAATTCCGATAATTATTTCAGTTGGTAGTAACTCTGAAAATAATATATGTGAATTTTTCAAAAACCCTAGTTCAAACCCTCTGGAGAATACTTTACATAAGCAAAATATATATTATTATTATATAAGCATTTTTTGTAAAAGGAGAACGTTTTGAAAATAGGTTATTTTAAGTTACTTTTTTGCCAAAATATTGCATTTAAATAATTTTTTTTTTTTTTTGTTATAATGTCCTTAAAACAATTTTATACATGTATTCTAATTGAAATGACACTAAATTTCATGAAAATTATCCATTTATGCGCTTTCTTAAAATCACGGTTCCGAATGCATTCGGATACCTTAAAAGAAGGCTTTGGTTAATTTAAAAGTGAATGTGTAAAATAGCTTATATGAACAAGTCCTTCGTTTTAACCTATAACAAAGACTATTTGTTTCAGTTCTTGAAAGACTGTATAAGTAAACATCACGTCGATTTCATATAAATTAACATTTACTAACACTGAAATTATACTTAAAGTATAAATTCTTAAGCCTCAAGTTACTTACTTTGGATCTATAAACCCCATACTTATGACTCAGAGAAAGGAACCCCCAAAACAAGTGACACCTACTCATTCTATTTAGAAAATTCAATTAGCAATGAAAAGAGTTCTTTTTTTCCCCTTCTTCACTAGTGAGATTATACAAAGAAACAAACTTTATAAAGCTCATAAAAATCAAGAACTCTCTATGTAGCAGCCTTCTCCTATTGTACCGAACATTTCTTATTGTAAAGTCTCAATTTAATTCCAGAAACAACTCAGACATCCTGAAAGAAACAGACATGAATAAGAAGTCACGCGATCCAGAAACAGTTGTTCCCCCACTAAGCCGATGAGAAACAACAATTACTCCATTCAGTCTTGGAACGGATGCGAAGTGAAAGAATGAGCGACAGCCTTTTCCCGTTCACCCAAGCTGACTTGACACGTTTCATTACTTACCACTCCAATCTGATCGGATCTTTTACAAGGGGCGATAATTGGCTACATTACCCACCCTCTTAAAACTCATAATTGAATAATGAGTGCAATAACACGCTCCTTTCGAACGAAAACCGCAAAGAAAAGCAAGCCCTCTTCTCCATCCCCCTTCTCTTTCTCTGTATCTTTTCCAACTTTTTGGAGAATTTTCCTAGACTTGCTTTAGATGCTTTCCGTAGATTATAATTAAGCTCCAAGAGAGAGAGAGAAAGATTTGTTTGTAAAAGAGCAAAGAGAAGCTCTTGTAATAAGTACGCAAAGGCTCCTTTCGTTTTGTAAGAATTAAGTTTTTGACATTGAACACAACTCTCCGAAGATGAAGGGGAGAGGGGGTGGAGAACAAGGGGAAGATCCGGGGCGGCGATTTGGCTTTTAGAAGGGGAAGAAGTGCATGGTAAAAGGATAAAGTTAAATATTATCAAGATCTTTAAGCGAAGAGTTAAAGGAACAAAATATGAGTTTTATTTTTGATACTCCTTGGCTAAAAGCAAATGAAACAAAATGTACATTAAGGGTTTAATGATAAGCACCAAACGCATTTCTGTAATTTACTTCAAACAATCAAAATGTTTAAGTATTTTCCCTACTAGCTAGTTTTGGAACATTGTGCTGAAAATGCTTTTGGGTATGTTGAAGATATTTAGCCTTTCTTTTTACATGTTATGAAATTCCTAATCTCACTTTCTTTCCTTGAAAATATAAGCATTTAGATGACTTTAAAGCACTTTTCTGTCAACAGTATTTAAGTGATTTGTTCGTTTATTTGAGATATGGTTCGAAATATTTCCATTCGGAAGCAAACTTGGCGGGGAGATTGACTTATTTTGAACAAATGTATTATTCAGTTTCAAATACTGTAAAATCTGCCTATAACGAGCAACTATACTTTCAAGCTGCAATTTTCAATTTTTAGGTATCCTCCCTTCCTCAGTGGCACGACAGCCCAGAGTGGGCCTTGGCCTTCTCAAGAAGCCTTTTAAAGGCCAGCTTAATTTTTAGGTATGTTTGCCTTATAACGGGCACCACACTTTTTAAGAAGAAACCTGAAATGTACATGCCCGATGTTCTTATTTTTTAAGTCATTTATTCGAGGTACACTTCTAAAATTACAGCCCTTTAAGTTCTTAAACAATGTCATTTATTTTTAATAAACAGTATTTAGATCTATGTAGAAGTATAATTTTTTTCCCATGCCTATCTTATTTTTATTTTTATTTTTAAAGCTCTCATTTTTATACCTGGTGTATAATGCGCACCCGTGTAAATTTCAGTCTTATTTTTTTGTGTTAATAGTGCGTTATACACACCGGATTTTACGGCATATTAAATTAAAATCCTGTTCTAGCTCTATAATCACTAATCATCCTCATTTTTCTTTCTTGTAAGGAATTAAAGATGATATGCAATTTGGTCTTGTATTTTCCTTTTAAATTCTTAAATTGAGTTTTAGATTTGATGAGACTATTTTATAAAAGATATGAATTTAAAAAAAAAGAGCCTTTCTACAATTACAATCATGACAACTTCTGAAATACTCTCCATAAATTCCTTATTTCTCCTGTTTTTCATTCCATTTCTATATTGAAGAAAGAGGACAAAAATATTTTAATTAAGATTTTAAACATATTTTTAATGATAGTTAAGTCAAATAGCATGGAATAAATTTAAACATGTAAATATGATTATTCGATTTAAAAGTACCTTGTAACAGTCTTCATAACTGTAACTGAACTGCGAACGCCACCTTTTGGGGATGTTAATATTAAGATGCCATTTCATCTTCTGTCTTTTTGTACTTGTGTGTCTGTGTTTGTCTGTATAATGTCTTTTATGTACTGCTTATTATTCTTGTGATGTGATACCTATGTGCTGTGCAGTGGCGTAACGTTCACCCCCGCAAACCCCGCATTGCGGGGATCAGGGTTTTAGTGGTCCCCAAAGCCTTACTGTCGCCATGTACCTACCTTTTGTAAAATCCAACTTGAGGGCCCAAAACCTGACTTTGGAGGGGAGTCCAAATATTCTCCGTTACGCCACTGGTGCTGTGTACCAAAGATAAATGGTTTTAATCAACCTTAGTTCCAGTATCTTCATACATGTTCCTCACATTCATGCATGTCACATCAAAATCTAATATTATAAATATTTTGGATTATTATATATTTATTTTGCTTAATTGGAAATTCACACATCAAAAAAAAATTAAACATATTGTCATGTATAATGCTGTTAACATACACATATATTTCGTGTTACCCTGGCCTGGATTTAGGAAATGAGGTGCGGGTTCTGGTATTGTCCTCGTTACTTGACTACTGATTGATTAACGTAACATTGGTAACATCCCGATGGCTTTTGGCTATATATATACAGGCCTTGTTATTTTGAATCACAGTCACGAGTGAGGATTATAATTGAATTGGCCTCCACCTCTTCAAATGCCAAAGGTGAAGACTTTGAGCCTTGACAGGTTTAAAAGGCATCAATCTGTCAATACAGGTCTTAATAATACGTCAGGACTGGAGCCCATGATTCTAGGAATAACACAGGCTATGATCTTGCGAACAAGATAGAGAAATGTAATCAGTGGTGGACACAAGGGGGTGTCCTAAGGGTTCGGACCCCCTCCCCAAAGCCCTTGATTTTTTTCCGATTAATTATAATTTTAAGTATATAATACTTAAAATTTAATTAAATATTTGTTTTTAATGATTAGTTTTATTAATTAATACTAATTATTTATTCAATAATTAGTTTTTTACTGTTTTTTGCTCCCCAAAATTGACAAAATCAAAAGGAGCATGATACAAGACTGGTGTACTTTCGCCCCGGGCCCCCCCCCCCCTTGGAAAACTTCTGTGTGCGCTACTGAATGTAATTCAAAATTACGATGTCTGTTGCCAATAATCCGGTCTTCCCCTCTCCTCTTTGATTCACCTCAAATAATCAATCAATTTGAGTTTCATAAGATACTATAATAAAGAGTAGATGTGAAGTAAAATTTTCCATTAATTTTTAAATGGGAATCGCAACAGTTAAGAAACCAGCGTTATCTTCAACTTACAACAAACACGTATTTTTTAATTAAAGTTAATCTTAAAAGCTTTAAAAAACAACTAAATAAGAATTTTCTATTTTAGCTCTGTACTTGTGAAGAATATTCTAATTTAAAAATTAGAAAGGAAAAGTAACATAATGTCTCATCCCTTAAAGGTAACTTACTTAAAATATATGTAACTAAATAGTAATATTTGCGAAATTTAATATATATCTTGATATTTTGTACAGTTTACAATTAAAGTTGTTCAATACCTTTATCTCTCCAAAGTACATTATTATTACATTTAATACATTGCTATTGAATGGGGAGGGAGCTCGATGTAAATTATGACTGAAAATTGGGTCACAAATATTGAAAGTTTGAGAAGCACTGCACTAATATTATATAATTTACATTGTTGTTCGATGTAGGGTTTCTAATGAAAATGATATAGTATACATTTATTAATGTTATTAAAAACAGGTTAACTTAGAATAGTAGTAATCAACTTTGAATACTCTACCGTATATACTGTTAAATATCTACATTTTTTTCATTTCCTACTATTAATTTACACTCTCCCTATATATATTTTTGTTCAAATTTTCAATCGTTAATTAAATACTTTTTATTCATCCACTCATGTTCAAATACATTTTTTTAAACTTGTAATGGTAACACTTGATGACAGTAGCACACACAAAAATTTTTCAAGGGGGTAGGGGGGGTTCCAGGGTCGACAGTCCACAATTTTGGTATCCTACTCCAATACGCCGCCCAACATATTCTTTTGATTTTGTCGATTTTCGGGAACCAAAACAATACAAAATTAATTATTGAATAAATAATTAGAAATAATTAATAACATTAATTATTAATAACAAATACATAATTAAATTGTACGCAATATATACATAGGATTATAACCAATCGAAAAAGAATCAAGGGCTATGGGGGGACCGGACCCTTAGGACTATCCCCCCTTGTGTGCGCCTCTGCTTGATGTTAATACAGTTTTTTCAAATATTAATTCATTAATTAAATATAATTAATGAATAAATAGAAACAAAACAAAAATAATAACCAAACAGCATATATAGAAAGGAAAATTGTTCGTAGTATCCCTGTAGCGCAATGGATAGGGCGTTGGACTTCTAATCCAAAGGTAGTGGGTTCGAATTCCTCCTGGGATGGCCTAATTTCTGAGAATGTGATTTCTCTTTACTATTCTATTTTATTGGAATAATTAAATTTAATCAATGAATAATTAGTAACAAACAAAAATAATAGTCCAACACCATATATACAAAGGAAAATAGAAAATTGCAAGGATAATCGCCTTCTATTTTCCCACTTAATATTGTGATTCTGCCATACATACTTATATTAACTGTGTAACTTAACATATTTGTATTTATATACTGTATATACATATTTATATTAATTGTAATTATTTAATAAAAAGTAACTAAAATAATTTTTTTCTTTGTTGACCTATGTAGGAATTGACTTAAATAATTTTTTTATATACATTACATGTGTTTTTTATATAACAAAGAAAGAGTTGGAATTTTATTGCACGAGTTTCACAACTAAGAAAATGTGGAAAACAGCGTTTTATACGCGATGATACAAATTATAAATATGTTTTCCGTAGATACGTGTCAGAAGCAGTCATGGGTAATGGAAAAGCACGGCACTCCAACACCTAGGAACGAATCATATATCCTTAAAACACTCTTGAATCTGACTCTCTCATCTCCCCCTACAACCTCCAGAATTCCATAACAAACCTTCCCTGTCTACAGCCTCGGCATTCCACCATTGCAAAAAGCACATTCCACGCAATCCACCCTAAACTTCTAATGCAAGATTACTGATGAGCCCTCTCACTGCATTTTTGTTCCAACCTTCTCCCTTGATTGTGCTTTCCCTCACAAAACTTATTCTTTGCAGTAATATATGAAGTGTAATATCCTCGCGTCCTGGAACTTTTCCCTGGGTTCAGGTTATGAGATTTAAATGAAAATTGAATGAGAAAGCTTTCTTTTGCTGATGAACACCACGGGAAGGGTAGAGTGTAAGTTATCAGAGGCGAGGTGTCGAGCCGTTGGTTATCTTATGGTAGATGAGCGTAATTTGTGCTCACGGTTTTGTATTATCTTCGTTGAGAGGAGGAGCCTTGGCTAAGATCTAAGAAATGGAGTGTTATTGCTTCGGTTCCAACCAACCGCTAGACACTGGATTTGCTTATTGGAGTTTTATTTTTTGAAGTGTCAAGTAGGGAGTTGTTAAAAAAACGTACAACAGTTTTTATTCGTATATGAATGCAGTGTTAAAGCTATACAAAATCCTGTTATCAACCCCTTGTTTAACTCGGGATAATATTGGAGTGGAAAGGAAAATACTTGGGTAGGTTGCTTTATATAAAGCTTTTTCTTTTAAGATTCAGATGCTTTCAGATTTATTGTAATACAAGGATGTCAAACTCAAAGGCTAACTTGGGTCAAAGAAACAAGATTTAACTCTAGGTGGGTCGCAAGAAAATCAATAACGCCAGAAACGTAAGTTTATTTCAAGTAATACATTATAATAAACATATATAAAATTGTAAGGGTGCCCCCCTTGGGTGCCCTTCTCCTAGATTATCAGCCTGAGCTAGAGGTGTAGAAATAAATGAAGAACTAGAAGCTGCCATAATCTTAATATTACTTTATTAAGTTCTTAATTTAAGCCCCAATAACAGATTAGATAATAATATGATAAGTGAGAGAATCTATGGTGGCTAAATACACAGTATATAATACCGAAATAACGTAACCCGGACCACTATCAATAACTAACTCGCCTAAGCTCAATTTCAATGCGAACGCTGATCCGAATATTTAAATGGTCACTCCTACCTTAATGTCCAACGAAGCCTCAATCTATCTGATCCTAGCTGAAGTTGCGGTTCACTGGCGTGCAATGGTATGCACCTTGACTAAGGGCTCTCTGTCACGGGTAACTTCTTTTGACTGTCGCTTAACTTTTTGAAATACTCTTCACACTTGCCACACGAACTAACATAACACTCCCCAAATGCCACACTGCTTACTCTAAACCTGTTATTTAAAAGTTTTCTAATTTGCAACTTTAATTCACGTTTTACTTGTCGGGTTGGTTAGAAAAGAATTGCCATTTGTTCTGGCCCCTAAGAACCCAAAAGGACATGTTAATGAAAAAACGTGTGAGCCCATCAAAGAATAACAAGAAAAATGTAAGGCTTACGACTTGACTCCTCTTCTCTGCTATTAATTTTCCTATTCCGGGAGGTATTTTGATATTTTATTATATATTATTGTGTGACGATGTACTGACCGAGCCGCAAAAATGTTCATTGGCGGCCGCGACTTTGACACCCCTGTTGTAGTACTTAAAGTTGTGACGGGTTTTAATAACAGTATCTTCTTGGCAAAACTACTCTTTAACTATGATTTTAGTTTAAAAATCGCTTTCCGTAGTGATGCAGTGCCGGTTTATCCATTGGGTGCTTGGAGCAGGCCCCCAGGGGCTCGGAAGAGCCTAGCTATCGTGGTTCGAGAAGGACTTATATAAGAATACGATTCTTGATAAGTCATTTTGAATAATCTCATAAGTTAGATTAAGAATTAGGGTTTAAGATTGTTCCCAAAGTTAAGGAATACAGTTGTAAATCACTCATAAAGTGTTAGATATAAAATTAATCTTTCTATTTTTAAGATCCTGTCTGCTTCTTTTCCAAACCCTCCTACACCTGTGACCTCCGGGTCGCGACAAAGTACAAAATAATACTGGACAAGATGCTTTTTTTATACATTGTATTTGTGAGAATAATATGTATGTGAAAACTAATTTCAGATGGATTTTGTATGTGTTAATGTTTCTTATAAATGGTTTGTATAGGATATGATTTCTCTGAGATTTTATTTGTTCCTCATTACTTGTGCTTTTTTTTTTCATTCACAAAAAAAGCTAAAAGAGAAGTTATCCTTCCGAAAATTTCTTAGGATTTGACTTAAAATGTACTTTTCACAAGAATGAACAGTAATAATAACACATACAAAGTGTTCCAAAATTAAAGATGTTTTTTTCCCCCCTTTCGTTTATATAATCTTCTAAAAGTAACTTTTTAATTCAATATCCATTTTGTTATTTGTGAATCTAAATATATATATTTTTTTAAATGCGCCCTTGTATGGGCAATTTTGGTAGCTTCACAAGTTATATTTAAAATTGAGACTAAAGAAATTGCACTTGTAAGAATTTATAAAAGCACAGCTTGTTAAATTGCACGTAGTTTAAAATTTAAAAAGATACTAGTGAAATGGTATTTGAAAAAAAAAAAAAAAATACGAGTTAGACAGTGAGTTTATGTTTCCTAGTTTGAGACTTCAAAAAACATTTTTTGAATTATTGTTAAAATTCATGATGATCGGAAGAACACTGAAATTGAGATATAGGCTGTGAAAAGATGCTAAATACCTTTTTTTTTTTTCAGTTACTGATCGTGTAAGTGGCGTTGTGCACAAACTACTCCTATAAGAGGGGTTTGTATTTTAAAAAACACGTGTAGAAGAAAGCATTGAGGTGTAATTTATGTCAAAATTAAAAATCGTTTGGCATGATGGATTTGAACCCCCCCCCTTGTGTATGCCTCGGGATTGTGCAGAATTCAAAGCTTCTAAATCCATCCTCTTTTAAATTCCTCATAGGAGCCACAATAGTATCTTAAGTATAAAATAAAATCTGAAATAAAATCAAAGTAATATTACATTAATGAAAATTGTTGGTACCTTGTACACTTCCTCTATTGTCGCTTGTCGTACCCCCTACAACTTCTACCACTTCACCCCCTCAGGGGGCTCACCTTCTTTAGGTGGGTACGGGTGTCACAATCCCGAGGTACCCTATAGTGATCTTTTCCTTTTCCCAAGGGGTTTACTACCTTTGGTAAACACGGGTGTCACGACCCCGGGGTACCCCAATGATCCTTCTCTATTTTCGACCCTCCATCTTGTCATCCAATTTCTTCTTTTCTTCTTTTCCCGTCCAGACCACAGACCTATGAATGTTTGGCGCAGTATAGCCAAAACTGGCTCTTGCGCCATAAAACACCAAACTCAACTCAACTCAACTCTACCACTTCACTCATACCGAACAAACGTACCATTCCTATCGTCCAGTCGTACAAAAGTGCCTCTTGTTATATTAAGTGCCTCTTTGTCTTAAGATACTTTAATTCTGATATATATTGATATATTGTTGATACTGATTACCTATGTTGATGATAATAAATCTTTGTTTTGGATTAAAGTTCATTTTTCTCACATTTAAACTTTATCGACGTTAATTTTAATGCTGGCATCCCGCCGCATTTAGGCCTACCACCCCCTATTTAGAAAAATAATATTTCATAAAAATACATGTCATGATGTGTTAAAACTGAGGAAATTCCGACAAAGTTGCTGAAGTTATGGTCCAAAACATAATAGAAATCTTTAAGTTCAAATCAATCATTAAAGCATCAATCAAGTTACCAACCACCTATATAATTTTGAACGTATTTGAAAAATTTCCTTGCATATTTCAAAGGACATTTCGAAAAAATCCGGTTGTAAGATTTATAAACTTTTTTTCCAAAGTAAAAACAAGTTATATTCTTAATTAAGAAATTTGATTTCCCTACTCTAATGTAATTCAACAACAAACAAACAACACAAAATAAAATTGAGGAAGATGAGCGCACAAAACAAGATAAGGGAAGAAAGAGCAATCTCCATTCATTTACTACTACTGTTTTGTGACGTCTAACACTGATGCGATAGTAATTAATTTATTAGAGCTGGCCACTCCAACTGACAAGAAAATGAATTGCTGACAGATGCCACCTAATGGCAGATTTCTAACCTCATGTGGAGGCCAAATCATTCATTAATATTAATAATACGAAATGGCTTGGAGACTGGTGTGGAGATTAAAAATGAACTGCAACTTATCTACGTCCCTTTCCCAATTACAAATCCAGTTTTGGGCCGAAGATTAATGATGGCGGAGGTAAAAAGTCGTGTAACCTGCAATGGTTTGCTGATTCCTGGAAGATAAGCTTTAACCAGCGCTGGTTTTTGATTTTGTACACCTATAATCCATTATTCTTGTTGAGTGATGTCTGGAAGCTTGTAGAAGTCAAAGGCGACTCATGATTGGCTTGTTTGAAACATGAGGTATTGTGGGTGTGTTATCATTAGTGGATGTGGATCATTAAATATAGAAAATTAGATGGAATAAGTAATAAGGCTTCGAACAGAGATTTTTTTCCCCTTCCTCCTTTTTGAAGGATTACAGGAAACTTCGATTTATGCTCTTACTGTAAATCAATTATGTGGTAGAGAAATTTTTCTTAAGGATATGTTGTTGCAGGAGCTATTCTTATTTGATTAATTATGGTTTCCAAGAAGTATATTTTTGATCCAAGTAAAATTAATTACAGTACATTTATAAAGAATAGAGAAAATCTAATCTAAGGTATCTTATTGACATCGAAAAAAAATTTGTAATTGAAACAATGATTTGTAGTTTTTCAATAGATCTTTGGGAAAAAAAATGAATAAATTTTAAAATGAAATGGCTAAGTTTTTTCAGAATTACTTTACCGAACATATTAATACATTTACGAAACTTTAAGCTAAAATAAGCTACAAAAAGAATAGATACAAAAACTCGTAAACCAGGTAAAAAAATTAACTATAAAAAAATATTTCCCCTCGGTGTTTGAATATTTCTGTTAAATATTTGTAAGAGACGGATCGTTTCTATTCTCTGATTTGGGGATAAAATTATTATTCGAAAAATAATAAATTAAGATTTTACCTAAAGTCTTATGACTTTTCCCTCATTATAGTAATTTTTAGTTAAATTTTAATTAGAAATAGATTTTTATTTCTGTTATTCACTAACGTTGTAGAAAGATATCATAACACATCTGAAATGATTCAGAAACCTTGCAAACGCTTAAATTATGAAGAATATACAATATATTGAATAATTTTCATAATTTTTTTTATTTTAAT
Organism: Trichonephila inaurata madagascariensis; assembly: GCA_019973955.1. Lineage (NCBI taxonomy): Eukaryota > Metazoa > Arthropoda > Arachnida > Araneae > Nephilidae > Trichonephila > Trichonephila inaurata. The sequence continues at coordinate 221,993 of BMAV01025532.1, forward strand.
CATTAAATTCACGCTTTTTTTAATTTCCTTCAAAACATGGCTTTGAAAGATTTATGGATTTTTTCTTAATTAACCAGTATAAACAGCAATACTAACTTTTATGAAGAAAAACATTCCAAAAATTATAAATGAACTCTTTATATTATTTTCACTGGCGTAGCTAGTCCTGAGTGGGTCCTGCATCGAAGCTTCCTTGAGGGCTCTCTTTTGGGCCATTAATATCTTACGATTTTTTGCCTACACGTGTTGGGGCCCCTGTAGCTTGGGGGCCCGTAACAGTAGCTATTCCTCTAATTATTTTGTATTTATATATGTATACTATAAATGATATGCAAATATTTAAGGGCGGAAATCTTAAGATAAAATATCAAAATTCAAAACCCCAATAACGAAAATAAAAAAAAGCTTTAATTCAGTCTAAAAATTTATAAATTAACCAAAGACAACCTCGGACTTAGGACCAAAAAGTGGGGTTGAACTAGCTAGACGATAGAAACCTTAACCCTATTGAAACTTTTAGGCCTAAAATAAAAGTATCCAAAAAGCATTAAAACTACAAAATTTCAAAAATTGAGATTTAAGAAATTTGAGAAATATCAAGATTAATATACCGTAAAATCCGGCGTATAACACACACCGCCGTATAACGCGCACCTATACTTTCAAGCTGCAATTTTTAATTTTTAGATATATTCGCCGTATAACGTGCACCCCTTTTTTACGAAGAAACATGAAAGTAAGAGAGCAATGCTGTTATGTTCTGAGAGAGAAGCCATTTATTCCAGGTATTATTACAAACTTTTAAAAAAAAGTGTACTTCTAGAAATACAACCAATATAGGTTCATTGGGTATGTTTTTTATTTTAAATAAACAGTATTTCGATCCATGTAGAAATCTAATTTTCTTCTATGATCATAATTTTGTTATATTTTTGAAGCTCATTTTTATACTTGGAGTATAACGCGCATCCGTAAATTTCGATCTTATTTTTTTGTGTTAAAAATGCTCCGAATTTCACGGTAAATATATATTGAAGGGGGGGGGGAATTCAACATTTTTAAGATACAACTAAATTATTTATCCTAAGTTTTATAACTTTATTATACAATTTCGACAAACAAATCTATTCTTATATTATAGCCTTATTTATTTTATGGCTGTAATTTGATTTTTATCCACTTCTTTCTTACTATTGAATATAATATATATATGTTCAATTTTCAATTCTTTTAACTCGACATAGTTTACTTCTTAAATCACTACGTCCATAAAATTGAAAATGTCATCATATATGTAATTTCTTCACACCTACTCATTCTTTGCCTTCCTACCCCCCACAGTTGTTTTTCTCGCCAAACTTTTGCTCCGTATTTCGCAAAAATATCCCTTTCCAGAAATGATAAATGCAATCCCAACTGCCTGTCCAACCACTCAGACTAAACCCATACACATTTAAAAGTTTTCAATTTCTTTCCAACCCTCCTCTGGTTGAACGCGTAACACGCCAGTACTATCCATCAAGCAACTCCCTTAATTTCGCAAGCAGTCCAGTAATTGCTACACGGCAAGCGCCATGCCGCAATATTCATTGACAGGGTAAGCGGAAAAAGAATCCAACCCCTCTAATGGCGGAATCGCCGGTGTTGGATGTTGTCAGGAGCAGCAAAAGATAAAAGTGACAGGTGTCCGAGACATGGTGGTTAAAAGGGCCTGCGACGGGCAGCATGGACAATAGCAGAGCGTGTAACTGTCACTGATTAGCCCTGGAGGGACAAGCCTTCACAACTAGAGTTCGCGAACTCGCACGAGAGGACGGACACCACTTGGCGAAATATCGCTGGAGCAATGGCGCCATTATGAAGACGACTAGAGCAGTAATTTGACACATCATTGTATATTTAGAAATTAGTGATTTTTTTTTAGAGCCGAAAATAATTTAGGACAAGTTTTTGCTAAATGCATTTTATGAAACAATTTGGAAAAAATTCATAATCTCAAAAAAATTATCTAGTTTATTTATTTATTTTCTTTTTCATTCAGAAATCAAATGATTTATAACATTTTGATTAAAAATTTTCCTTTTTTGATTGTTTAAGAATTTTCTTTTGTGTATAATTTATAAGTCGATTAATATTATATAGAATATTGATTTTCTTGAGGTTTTAGTTAATATTCTAATTTCTTGAAATTCTAATTAAATATCAATTCGCGAAATAAAAAGCGAGAGGCAATACTAAATCACAAAGCAAATTTTTTGATGCGTTGAACTATGCTAATGGGATTTGGGTTTGTACCAAATTAAGCAGAATTATGGAAAATTTAAGAGCAGAAAATATCCATATTAGTTAACAGTTTTCAATTTTATAATTTTGAGTATTAAATATGCTTATTTCACTTTTTAAAGCATAGTTTTTCGCACACAACTTCGTATAAACAAACAAACAAAAAAGTTAAAAATTTCGATTTTTTTTTGCTCAAATAGAAAAAAAAAATAGAGAAAGAGGATTAAGTATTAAACTAAAAAATGCCGAAGAACTATTTTATATAGATTCATTTTTACTTTAGTAAATTTTATGAATTGTGGCCGCTTAGTTTAGTCTCGAACTCTTGACCGGAATGTCGCGGGTTAGAATCCTGGCTCAACTGAAGACCCGTGGCCGAAGTAGCCTAGTGGTCAAGGTATCGGATCGTGACTGGCATGGCACTAGTTTGAGCCCGGTACCACTAAAGACCCGCCGTTTAGGGGCACGATGCATATTCTATCTATCGAGAGCTCAAACGTCCTCCCGTTGGTGTGGTAGTTAGGAGAGGGGGGTTCCAGCTCAGGTGTCGTCTTCGTCACTTGACCATGGTTCAAAATTACGAGGTCCGTCACCCAAAGCCCTCGTGTAGCTTAACAGTGCGATTTTAATATTCACTCACTCTCACACTCAACTGAAGATCCGTCGTGTATTTGGGCATATAATCGTTATATCGAGGCGCTATGTCCTCCTGTTGGTGTAGGTTAGAGAGGTTATTAGTTAAGAGCGAGTAGTAGTTAGGAGAGGGTGTGCCAGCTCAGGTGTCCTTGACGCTTGACCGAGGCTCAAAATCTCAAGGTCCGTCATCAATAACCCTCGTATTGTTTTATATACAAGTTAATATTAACTCTCATTCTCTTCTTATAATTTAACGTTAACTCTTATGGGGATAAAATTTTTGTATCAGTCGACTCCGGTGCCTTTGAAGCAGCGTACTCGCTTCGTAAGCCCAAGATTGCGAGTTCGACCCCGGCTGAAGCCGATTGATTTTCTAGATGTGTAAATCGTAGGCACGCATGTCATATGATTATGTGGGATGTAAAAGATCCCTTGAGTATCCATTTGGCTCTGGTACTCTCGGCAAAATTAAATGACTGCAATATTTAGCAGCCAGCGAGAGTTTGAATTAAATTAAATTAAGCGTCCAAATTTGGTAGATACAGCAGCCTATAGATGTTGCGACCACTAAAATAGCTCTCATAAATTGGAAATTTGCCGTGTCTGTAAAGGCTTGGTTGCTAATATGCAGCCCATTAGAAAAAAAATGTATCTTACTCTTATTAGAACTAAATTTTAAAATTGGTGTTATGAATAATCTTATATGAATTATAAATTGACCAGTTACCTACATTATTTCGAATTCTCTCATCATTCGTTGAAAATTTGTCTGTCTTCTCTTATCGGAACAGATATCAGTAAGGATCGGTTTCCTCTAGGCAGATTAAAATCAAAATGTTGCTGCTTGCCTATTTGCATGTTCGTGACCTTACTACCTTGTGCTCCACCCATCTGAATCCCATATGATGCATACATTATTTTAAAATTATGCTAATGATCGAAAAATTACTATGTTTTTCAATTTATTTGTTTTATATATTCTGAGTCTATTTTAATATTATATTCCTTTAAATGATTAATGGGGAAATTTAATAGAATCAAAACCAAAATCTGCACTTAAATTGAAATCTATCTAAAGCAAAAGATCAAAAGGAGGTCATGATTTGATTTCAAGTACTTTTATCTTTTATAGTTAATTATTTCTTCACTACAAAAGAAACAAGACTTTCCATTCGGCCATACGCCCTTACGACTGAAATAAATATCTCTGAACAGTAAATAAAGAAAAATAACACCATTGATACGGTCGGAGGATTCCTGCAAACTGATACTGAGTGTACAACAGATTGTACACACTGTATAAAATAGTTATATGCACATATATATTATGAATTTATGAAAATTTTTTATAAGCCCTTTTTAAATAAAAACAATGTTAAAAAACATAAATCTGATATGCGAACACTTAATCGCAACAAAACTGTGTTATACATACTATAAGAGATCCTTACAATATCCTTATTACTGTTTTACTCTACCCTTAGTAATAAAGTAAACCTTTCTTCAAAAGAAGATATGTTGGATAATAAGCCGTTGAGTTGTAACCTATGACCTCGGGTTGTAGACCTCTGAAAAAAAACTATGCACAATGGCATGGTTTGTCGGCAAATATATACCGTAAAATCCGGCGTATAACGCTTTTAACACAAAAAAATTAGATCGAAATTTACGGTTGAGCGATATACGCCGGGTATAAGAATGAGAGCTTGAAAAATGAAAGATGAACATAGAAAAAAACTATACTTCTACATACATCGAAATACTGTACAATGACATTTCTTATGAATTTAAAGGGTTGTATTTCTAGAAGTATATTATTTTTCAAAAGCCTGCAATAATACCTCCAAAATATACGAGCATTGCACATGTGAATTCCAAGTTTCTTCGTGAAAAAGAGGGTGCGCGTTATACGGCGAATGTATCTACAAATTAAAAATTGTAGCTCTAAAGTATGGGTGCGTGTTATATGCCGGATCTTACGATACATAGATGTATACAACTTTATCTGCAAGTATTAACATTAATAATAAACTAAATTCAGTGGCTCAACAGCCCATGGAGGACCAAGGGCTACTGTGTCCATCACAGTTTTCGTGACCTTAGGCACCAAGGTGCATGAGCAGATGTTCCGGTCTGGTGGTCATTCTGACCCCAAAGTCCCAGTGTTTAGTTCCCAAACACAAACATTAGAACTAATCTATCTACCCACTAAAGGGATGAAAGGCTGAGTCGACCTTTCCCAGCCCGGTTTTGAACCCAGGGCCTGTCTCGTGGAAGCTCGATACGCTACCACTTCGCCACTGTACTTCAAATCTAATAACAAGCGGTTAGAAATTTTAAAGGAGAAGTACCAATTCCTTCCAAACTGATCATCTGCAAAACATTCAAAGGTATAATGTTCGTTACTGTGTTGAGAAGTCAATTTAATTCTGGTAAAATGCATACCAAGGAATGTAAATTAATTTTAATTTAATTTATCGAATCAATTTCAAATTTATGATAAAATGTATTTACTTTAAACAAAATCATTAATTTGATTTAGACGAGAAAAAATAAAGGATTTGCTTAAGTTTCAGTATATATACATATAATGCGTCCCAAACTAAATGAATATAAACAAAAATTAATTCAAGAAGCATCATAAAAATTAATCATTTATATTTTTAAATTGTGAAATATCAATATTAATTCTTAATAACGTTATTTTTGCATTTCTTGTTTTATGTTAAACTTTGATTTCATCTAGTTTTGGAATACGAACACAAACAAAATAAATTAACATTTTGTTAATTTTTTTAAGAAAAATTTTTTGTTATAGTAATGAATGTAAATTTTTCTGTGATTATTATGCATGTACATAATTAAGATAATTCACAAAATTTGCAAACATAAAAAAAAAAAAAAAATTGACAAAAAATGTACACATTACAAGTGAAGGAGACAAAATTAAAAATATATTGTAGGCAGGAAAAATGAATGATTCAAAGAATACAAAATGAGTAAACCTAACACATACCACTCATCATATTAAAACATAGTATTTAATGTAATTAACTGTACATTTTCAATGAAATAAAACATTATAATGTACGTTTATGATATCTAATGGCCTCTCTTATAGGAAGGAAGGGGTTATTTTCTAAAAAAAATTCATAGACGAAAGTATACCAAGAAGTAATCTCTACAGTAAAAATTTTTAATTTGTTGCTCTCAATGGTCTTCCAACTTGTTTGACTCATGGAACCCTAAGGACTTTTAGATGCTTTCGTGGAAGCCCATTCCCCACACTAACAAACACACTTGAAAATATTTAAAGTAGATCAACATGTTACAGGTACTTCATTTCAAGTATCGTATTTGCATTACAAGTAATAAAAACAACGGATTTTGTCTACTTTTAAAGTAATTTACTCATAATTATATCAATTTGTAATCCAAGTTTCTCCTACTCATGTGTTTGTTATACGAGTATTTAGCAGCTGGAATATGTATATTAATTTTTTGCCAAAATATTGCATTTAAATAATTTTTTTTTGCCAAAATGTCCTTAAAACAATTGTATACATGCATCCTAATCTAAGTAACACTCAATATCATGAAAATTATCCATTTATGCGCTTTTTTAAAATCACGGTTCCGAACGTAGTCGAATACCTTAATAGATTAAAAAAGTATCACAAAATATAAAGTTATTAAGCATAAATAAAATTTTCAGTCTTTTTTTTTAATGTCTTTAGATACTTGTGGTTATACAAACTTTTCATAGAGAACGTGAATCGACTTTGCATACGCATTTATATTTTTCTTTACAAATTTTTATTGTGATTGGTGGAACCCCTGGGTAAGTGTCGTAGAACCCCAGGGTCGCATGGGAGACACAAGATGAAGACTAATGATCAATGGGAGGTTAAAGCCTGAACCCCTTACCCCCCTCTTGTGTACACCATTGTGATATTCACTGGCACACACAAGAATTTTTCAAGAGGGAGGGGGGCAGTGCCGATTTATCCATTGGACGCTTGACGCGGGTGACCATGGGCCCCGGAAGGGCATGGATAAGCTGGACTTAATCATAGTTTCTGGTTAAAAATTTCAATCTAGCAATTGTGCACCCAGGGCCCGAAATGAGCTTAAACCGGCACTGGGGGCACGGGGGCTAAATTACAGGGTCGAAAGTCCATCATTCTCGCGCGTGTCATACCCCAATACGCCGACAAACATATTCTTTTGATTTTGTCAAATGTTGGGAACAAAAAAAAAACAGTAAAAAATATATTATTGAATAAATAATTAACATTAATTAATAAAATTAAGTATTCCTAACAAAACAAATACTTTATTCAATTTTACGTACCAAACACATAAGACTATAATCAAATGAAAAAAAAAAATCAAGGGCTATGGACCACGCTCGGAACCCTCTCCCCCTTTTGTGCGTCGCTGGTAAGAATGATACTTTGTCCGACAGAAATTGTGCTCCAAATTCGATTTTTAATCTCTAAACGTTAAAAAAAATATATAATAGTCTTAATAAAATAAATACGATAAGTGGAAGATCCGAAAAGGAAGTATAACCTATGTCAAAATTTGACTTCTCTGTTTTTGATATTTCGTATTGAACTGAGAAGCTCTCCTCTCTTGGCGACCGATGACGTGTGTGTGGTAACCCTCTTGTAGCATTGTTGGCAGGTGGGAAAGGGACAATACGAATGTCCCGCTGCGAAGCCGTCAGGAACGTCGCCTGCGGCTGCTGAACTCGTTTGGCGGCCAACCTAATGATGGAGACTCCCCACCTCCTAATACAGACCGGAAAATACATGGCGGTTTCTTTGAGAAATCCACTCATTCATTGACTTCAATGACAGATTAAGTCAGCCTGTACTACACTTTTTCCTACATGGCATGTGGCGTGCTAGGGAAAGAAAATAGTCTCTTAGAAAATTGTGTCCGGTGTTTTTATTACTACTTTTTTTTATTGTGAACGAGAAAATCTCATTATATTTTCACAAAAATGATCGCATTGGTTACTTTGAAAGTTTGATGGAGTTTAGAGCTTATTTATTTATTAATATTTTTTTTTTAAGAAATTATTTTAAAATCGGATGTTGAATATTTTGTATCGGTATAGCATTTTACTCTATTAATAGTTTAGATTCATTTAGTTTATTTTGTTTTGATTTAAAATAAGATAGGTTTTTCTCATTTAATGTTTGATAATTTTCTTTATATTCATAATTTACAACAGTTTTTTGTCCTTTCTTTTTCTTTTTTACCTTCTTCCTATAATTTATTCCTTTTTTTAAAGAATTCTGGGATTTTTCATTTTATTTTCTTAAATCAAAAATGAAGAAACACTTCTGCAAACAAATATTTTATAAATATTAACACAACTTTAGCATGCATGATGCACGTTATATCTGTCGAGGCTCAGACGTCCTCCTGTTGAAGTGGTGATGGAGTTAGGACACACTCTCAGGCTAGAGCTCAGGTGTCGTTCTCGTTGCTTGATCGTCGTTAAAAATTTCGAGGTCCATCGCCAAAAGTCCTCGTGTAGCTGAATAGTGCGACGTTAATACTCACTCACTCCACAGACACGAAATGCTCCAGGTTCGTACCACTAGTTCCAAATTTTTATTTTTAACAAAATAATAATAATAAAAAAAAAACAGATGATTATTTTAACACATAGTGAAAAAAATAAAATAATTTTGTCTTATAAATTTTCCTTACTGGAACTTTTTATTATCCTATGCTTAAAAGCTGACAAAAAAAAAAAATACTTTAGAAATATTCCATTATTTTTCACATTTCTTACGATCAGTAGCGCACACAAAAAATTTTCAAGTTAGGGGGAAGGGTCGGAAGTCCACCATATTGGAATCATGCTCCAATACACCGCCTAACATATTCCTTTGATTTTGTCGATTTTCGGGAACAAAGCTAATAGAAAATTAATCATTGAATGAATAATTAGCATTAATTAATAAAATTAATTATTAATAACAAATACATAATTAAATTTTACGTAATATATACACAGGATTATAACTAATCGGAAAAAAAATCAAAGGCTATGGGGGGAGCGAAACCCTTTGTGTGCGCCACTGATAACGATCATGTGTCTTCAGTAGCGCACTCAGAACTTTTCCAAGGGGGGGTCTAGGGTCGAAAGCCCACCATTCTTGTACCATGCTTCTTTTGATTTTGTCAATTTTGGGGAACAAAAAACAGTAAAAAACTAATTATTGAATAAATAATTAGTATTAATTAATAAAATTAATCAGTAAAATAAATATTTATTTAAATTTTACGTATTATATACTTAAAATTATAATCAATCTGAAAAAAAATCAAGGGTTTTGGGGGTCTGCGCCCCTGGGCCCCCCCCCCCCCTTGTTTGCGCCACCGTGTGTCATATAGAAAAAAATCAGTAAAACTATTCGCTGGAATGCATATTATTATTGTTGAGGTTTATAATTTTCATTATTTAAAGATATAAACATTCACGGTCTCTCTCTCTGAATTTTTTTTTACTGCCAAATAAAAATTTTCTTTCGAAAAAATTTGTTTTCAAATGAACACAAATAAATCAAAAGGAAAATCTTTTTTTCTTCAAATTCGCCACACATTCAGTTTTCATACACAACATACACAAAAACCACGAAACCTTCTCTGTAAGAAGTAACACACGTCGTTTTTTCTCTCACACATGCCATGCCACAACTAATCAATAACAAAACATGTTTTTTCCCCCCATCGGTTGAGAAATCCATCAGCCTTGTATTCTCAAATTACCCAGAGGTATTATTAAGTATACCCCATAATCTAAGTGAGAATGTGCGTCATTATGATTATATCATCAACCGTCGATAAATCTTAGAGTGAGGGATAAGTACCAATTTCCTTTGGTCACGGTATTATGGTTGTTAATCATGGCATCATCGTTGGAGGGACGTGGCGTAAATGAACGCCGCTGAAACACATATCGGTTACCCTACAAGAACAATATTAACAGTGCTAGAGATCAGAAAATGACTATGTATTGTTCCGCTATATCCGAAATTGTATGGGATATGTTGCATTTTTGTTATGTTAATATTTTTGAAAAATTTTTGTAAAGTTGAGTTTTTTATTTTTAAGTAAAATGTTTTTCGTAAGGGATAAAATCTGATTCGGGAAAAATTAAAATCCTTTCGTTTTGAATTTTTTTTATCTATATTTATATTCTTATTTTACTAGCGGTATATATATATATATATAATATGAATTTCTTGACCGTCCATTTAAAACAATGGCTAAATAAAAGTTGATACATAAATTTAATTTTTATAATTAGAGAGAAGTAAACTTAATTCAGTTTGAGCTATTTTTGACTGAAATGTACCGTTTTTACTCGAATCTAAGCCTCTCTCTTTTTCCAATGTCAATGCTACTGAGAATCGGGTGCGGCTTAGAATAGAAGTGAAAAAAATTTCGAATGATGGTTCAGTTAGAGCCAGTAGCGCACACAGAAATATTTCAAGGGGGTCTGGGGTCGAAAGCTCATCATTCTTGAATCAGTCTTCTTTTGATTTTGTCGATTTTCGGGAACAAAACACAATAAAAAAACTAATTATTGAATAAATAATTATAATCAATTAATAAAATTAATCACAAATAACAAATATATATTTAATTAAATTTAACGTACTATATACTTAGAATAATAGTCAATCCGAAAAAAGTCAAGGGTTTGGGGTGGGGGGTCCGGACCCCCAGTACAGGACCCCCCTTGTGTGCGCCACTAGTTAGAGCAATTAAGGTTGATGTATGTATTTAAAAGTTTATAATATAAGTAAAATAACTAATTATTCTTATCTGTCTAGGTAAATTACTAATTATTCTTATCTGTCTAGGTAAATTACTAATTATTCTTATCTATGTAAATTACTAATTATTCTTACTCTATATAGGTAAATTACTAATTATTCTAATATCTTATATTACTTTTCGTTCTAAATTTATTTTATTTTCGTAAAATTGGATATCAATGAACCATTTTACACTAGTTTTCATTTTTCCCAAAACCTTGCTGAGAGTTTGGTTTGCAGCTTAGTATCGAGGATGGATTAGATTCGAATAAATGCGGTAATTTTTTTTTTTTTTATTCTATTCACTTATAAACTAATATTAAAAGTTATTATCAAAAAGTTAATTTTTTATAATTTATTTTAAGCAATCCCGTATTTTGTTTCTAAAATATAATGAATTAATTTTCAAATCAGTCGGTTCTGTGGCTTTGAGGTAGCGTGGCTACCTCGTAAGCCTGTTGCAGGTTCAATTCCGACTGCAGTTGATAGATTTTCTGGATCCGAAAATTGTAGGCATGCATGTTATCTGATTACGTGGGATGTAAAATATCCTTTGAGTATCAATTTGGCTCTGGTACTCTCGGGAAAATTAAATCATGGCAATATTTAGCATCCGCCGAAAGCTTGAATTGAATAAACTCAAGCGTCAAACATTTAGTAGCGATGGCCGCCACTAGATGGTGCGGTGCTAGTAATGCTCCCGCACTTGGTGACTTGCCATATCTACAAATGCTAACCATTTAACAGAAAACAAATTTTAAAAAAAATTGTTTGGAAGTGATTTCTTTAAAAAACAGTATACTTTCAAATTTTTCTAATTAAATAATTTATAAAAAAATTGCAAAGTAAAAAAATAATAAAATTATTAATCAGAAGTTTATAGAATTTATTTTTACGTAAGTTCAAAATAGCTCTTTTATGAGCGACGAAACAATTTTCTAAAAAACTGTCCAAATCAGACGATGCAAACTCTCATTTGCATTTTGTGTTCTCTACACCGGATATATCTCTATACCAATTCATTTATAATAAGTCTCTGATGGATGAGATGAATTTTAGGAAGAAATTTTTCATTTATTGGTGTTCCTCACTGGCGCACACAGGAATTTTTCACGGGGGAGGGGTGGGGGTCCAGGGAGAAAGTCCACCATTTACGTATATAAAGGTCTAATACACCGCCCAACATATTCTTTTGATTTTATCGATTTTCGGGAACAAAACACGGTAAAAAATTAGTTATTGAAAACGTAATTAGCATTAATTAATAAAATTATTTATTAATAGCAAGTTTTACGTACTATATACATAGGATTATAATCAATCTAAAAAAAAATAAAGGACTATGGGGTCCGGACCCGGGGACCCCTTGTGTGTGCCACTGGTGTTCCTACATTTGATTTATGAATATCAGGTTTTTCAGCTAAGTCTTACAAATTTTCACAAAATTTTACTCCAACACGACTTAGAATGCTGATTCTTAGCATTTATGGAAATGTTAATGCTGTGCAATAAGATAACATTCATTACTTTCCCTTATATATAACGTTTACATCCCTTTTATTTCTTAAGATAGCATTTCTGATAGTAAATAGTTTGTTAATGGTAAATTATTAATAACCCCCATGAGCCTTTTACCATCTAAAAAATACCTCGAGCATGACAGTCTTTTGCTTTAGATCTCAAAGCTGTCTCCCTAATGCTTAAAATATTGCTAATTCATACTAATACATTTTAATCCATGTTTTTAAAACATGCATAGAGGAAAATAATTACTATAAACACATTGAACAGAAAAATATCTGCATTATCAAATGTTATAAATATTAATAATAATACATTAAATGATTAGTCAAATTAGTTTCTCTGAAAAATTCATAATGCATAAAAGAAATAAAACGTAATATCATACTCTCTTTCTCGACTAGGTTCTAAGAAAAAATTTTTCTAGTGTAGCTAAGTTAAAAAAATATTTGATACATTCAGTAACTTATTTAAGGAAAGTTTAAAGAATGAAAAACAACGATTATGAAATTGTAATAATTCTAGCTGTATGCTTTTACAATGTTCTTGCATTTTTGATTAAAAAAATATGCAATTGTTGCCATTTTATATGCGAACTATCTATAATCATAATGAAAACAAACATGAAAATACACAGGACTTTAAAATGAAAGTTAAGACACGCATTTTAGTTTGTACTTTTATAAATTTACTGATAAATTTAGTGAAATGAATTTTTTAAGTAAAATTATACTTCATATCAGAATTGAAAATTGAATGTATTGTATCTACCACTCTATCTTTATAGAAAAAAAAATTGATCTTATACGAAAAACATATATTTCCTTAAGAATAATCTCTTGAAATTTTAAAGATTACTAAAAATGACTTTAATAATTTCCCACTTTTAGTTTCAAAATGTTGCTGATATGATGAGTAGAACAAATTTACTTGATTCTTTATGATGGAGGGCCATTGTGTGTGGAAGGATGGAAATGATCCTATCATAAACGGATAACGCTAGATTGCTTATAGGGCTCTAGCAGTAAAATAGTTGAACTTTGGAATCAGTTTGAAACCGAAAATTCAATTTGAGGAAGATTTGTTTCTGGTCATTCATATGTTATAACACATGTCTCGGTGATCATTTTCCTACAACTTCTCAGCAAAGTAACAGAAACATTACTGTACATGAACTCCATGCAGTCTATTTTGTGGCGATTGGCATAAAATGTCGGCTATTATCTTTACAATAAGGACTTGTATACAAGAAGAGGTTGCGCGTTATCTGTGAAACCGGTCAGCTCTGAAATTTTACGAGTTATACATTTTTAGCTTTTAAGTTGATAGAAGAAACAATCTTAATTCAACTAAAATTGTTACAAATAAGGAAATAATTGATGTATAATTAACTCTCTTTTATTAATTCATTATAATTAATTATTATTATAACATTATATTTATTATATTATTATTTACTGTAAAAATCTTTTGTTTTGTTTTTGGCAAGTATAAATAACCATTGCATTTCTCACATGTTTTCGAACTGCTTTCGTAGTTTTCAAATCTGTACTTATACGAGGCCTTGAAATGTCATCAACACTTCAAAAATGGCTATACATGTCAAG
>BMAV01025533.1:7766-52610 GCA_019973955.1 Trichonephila inaurata madagascariensis
AGAGCAAAATGTCAGCAAGACATCATTTGAATGACTAGGATCATGGACGAGCAGTTAGGCGATTGAAGGCCGGTCAAAGTGTCGCCACTGTAGCTGCTACAATGGATGTATCAAAGAGTGTAATCTCGCGATTAAAGATGGCGGCTGAAAGTGGAAATGCTTAGCGAAACCATGTCCGGGCTAGTGGTAGGAATACCGCACCTTTAGATGATCGTTATGTAGTCTTCGTGGCAAAAAAAAAGGGACAGAAATTTCAATCCTGGCCAGATAGCTGCAAACCTTGCAACCGCTACTGGTAAACATGTTTCAGCAAGAACCATCTCAGAGCGATTAAATCAAGTTGGTTTGTATTCATGTATTCCTGGAAGACTTTTAATTGCATCCCACTTCAACCACACACACGCCATCGTAGAGAGAAAATACGCTGGTACAAGGAACATATTGGTTGGGAACACCAAAACTGGTTCAGAGTGAGTCCAGTGAATCTCATTTCAGTGTGACAAGTGGTTCTGGCCACCTATTACTGTGGAGAAAGAGTGGAACACATTATGCGTAAAAGTTTGTTTGTGAACATGATTGGTACGGCCCGGGCGTGATGGTGCGGGTAGACATTATGCACAATGGCAGAACATTACTTCACATCTTTGAGTGAGGAAGCGTTACATCGCAACGGTATTGCAGAGAGATTATTCTGGATCATATTTGTAGTTTTAAGGGTGCTTTAGGTCCCGACATTTTGTTTATGGATGATAATGCGCGGCCACACAAAAGCGTTGAGGTATCAGACACACTGCAAAGTGAAAATATTCTACGCATGCAATGGCTTACTTACTCTGCCAACCTAAATCCAGTTGAATATGCCTGGGATGCTCTTAAAAAACCATCCTTTCTTGAACAGTGCAAGAACTCAAAACTGCATTGAGAGCGGAGTGGGACAATATCCCACGATAGTCTAGTGAAGAGCATGGAGAAAACAGATGCAAAATGCGAATTAGTGTCCATGGTCAACACACATTTTACTAAAATACTCATGTCTGAATCATTCTGACCTGAAGATAAATTTTTGTGGCTATTTGGAAATCATCCAAGGAGCAGCTTTTTTTATTTTTAATTCTTTGATAGGGTGATTTTATACTATAATAAATGTACACCGACCTTATTAAATATGTACTTAGATTCATTTCTTCAATCCCTGTCTATTTTTAATTATTCTGAAAAACGTAACTGTTCTTTAGCAATTGTCAAGCAGCTTATATATATTCTATAATAGTAAGATAAATAAATATTCAAGCTTTAATAACTAAGAAGGAGTTATCAGAAGGAGTCTCAAAATTCTGAATAATCTAATTATATGGAATCATTTCCTGAAATTTCATTTTCTTTTTTTTTTCATAAAAAAATTTATTTGCTATTCTTTAATTCAATTTTTTTTTTTCATTTAGTCTATTTTTTGACAATTCCAGACAATTTTAGTCTATAATAATTCTTACTTAAAATTTATACAATGAAGAAGTGATTAATAAAAATGATATGATTTGGTGATAGGATTTATTACATCATATTAAAGGAATATTTTTGAGTTAAATAAATTGAATATCATCGGAACATTTTAATTGATAGGTTTTAAATTTACTACATGCTTTTATGAGCTCTAAATATCCTTCGGTAATTCATTTTATTGTTATATTTATTGATAACTTTTATATATTTTTGAAATAATACATTTAAATAAATTAATATTTGAGAAATATCGATAAGTTTATCAATGGATTTCATATAAATATCGATAAATTTACCTTTATCTGGAAAAATTATTGATTAACAAATTTTTTTTCGATATGTTTAACGACAAAGTACTCCCAAAAATAAGTTATTTAAGTAGCTAATGGAATGCGCTTTTTTTTAAAATTATATATGTATTGTAGGAAGTTTCTGCTGTTTCTAACTGCTAGTGCTTATAATTTCAAATTTTAAATGAATCTATCATATTAATCATTTATATTTTTTCTCACTGACTTGCATAATTTAATGACAATTTCTGAGACTGTGGAATCATCTCTCACTATAAAGAATATTTAAATATATGTATCTATGTACATATGTTTATATATAGAAGAAAAGAGACTCACTCATTCACTCCCTCCCTCTTCACGAGACCTCTGGAACTATTTAACCTACAAGCTTGAAATTTTGCAGGAATATTCTTTTTTTTAGGGGGGGGAGGGTAGAGATAGGCTAATAATANTAAACAGTGTGACGTTAGTAATCAATCAATCACGAGACCTCTGGAACTATTTAACCTGCAAGCTTGAAATTTGGCAGGAATATTCATTTTTTTAAGGGAGGGGGGAGGGTAGAGATAGGCTAATAATAAGGTTTGTGGAGCACAATCGATCCCCAAAGATATGAACGGGGATATTTGAGATCAGGGGTATCCAACCCGAATGACCTTGCGGGCCACTTCGAAAAAACATTATAATCTCGCGGGTTGCACATAAAAATATGAACTTTTATATCAGATTTGGAAACAAAAAAAAAACATTTATTGGAGTGAAAATTTAAACCAGAATGAATTATTATTATTTTTTTCATTATTTTTCACGTATACAGACATAGATAATTCAATAATGTTTACATAATATAATAATGCAATGATCAAATAATGTTTAAAATATTACATTTGCCATTTTCTTGAAAATTACGGTGTTCCTTTTGAATTGATCTTTCATTACTCATTGTTGAAATTTGATTTTTCTGTCATTTGCAAACGATAAAGTATACGTTGCTCTTTATTTTAACCGTCCTGAATATTTTTTTTTAAACTTTAAAAAGCATCCCTGATTGTCTCTTGCTTTTTGGGCACTCCAAACAGAAAAGGAGAAGAAACGAAAGTCGCACACACAGAGAATCATGTACCATCCATAGTAAAGGATATGCATAATGCAATTCGGAATTTATTAAAAAAGTAATTTATTATAGTAAAATCAAATGTAACTGTTTAATAAAATATAAATCTATTTTAATGTAAAGGACATTTCTATTATCAAAAAGGATTTATTTTAAAACAAGAACAGGTAACAGGCAAATCCATTGTAGATATTATATGTATATATATATATAATTTCCCCTCAAATAAATTTTAAAATGAAAAAACTTTAAAAACCTGATATTTAAAATTTTTTTAAAAAGAGTCAGCGGGCCGCGTGTTTGACACCCCTGTTTTAGATAAAAGAAAATTCCCGCTTTTGAGTTATTCATCCTGCAAACTTGAAACTTTGTTGTCATGTTTCTTTTGTTGAGTAGAGATCCGCTTAGAACGGGTTTTGTGGAAATTGACTCTAGGGAAGGGAAGTACAGGGACGTAAGAGATAAACATACTTCCGTTTTAGAAATAAAAGTTCTATCCTTCTTAAACTAAGAGGGGAGGGCTATAAGAAAGATTTTCAATCTGATGCTAAGACCTAGATATCAAAAAAAGAATACATAATTTTATAACACTGAAGTGGGCCAGTAACGGCTAATATTATATATTCTATTCCAGTGAGTAATTTATATTTTTAGAATCAATTAGAATTAACATGATTTTTAATTAATTTATAAAAGGAAATGGCAAAAACCATCTAATCCGTTTACAATGCAACATTTCTCTCAAATAGTTCAGGCTTCACATTTGTTAACTTCACTAACAATTTAATGAACACTTAGTAAGAATATTGCTTTTTCTCTAAGATCTCTGGGTTTACCTGTAACAGATAAAAATCAGTTGCAAAAAAAGAAATAATTTTAGTAAAAATAGTGATAAATAAAATTTGTGTCTGATTAATTCTATTCAGAACTGGATAAAAATTAGCTGAAGCTTGATAACAAGACAAAAAATCTTTTTTTTAATGTTAAATATTCCTGCACTACTGAAACTTTCATTACTATATGATCCATATCAACAGCAATATATTGTTTTGAATCACTAACTATGCTTATTAATATATACTTTAATAAGTTACATTTTTGCTACACATTTACTCATACCAGAATATAACCAGGGACTACTATTATTTAGAGTATCAGTATATAAAATGTATATAATGATACTTATTTGCTGTAATTTGTAACTATGGTAACCTAGAATCTCAATGACAAATAAAGTGACTTTCTACTGCTGATAAACACACTTTTCCAGACATAAAACAACAAAAATCATAAAAAGACATAAACAGCGAAGCAGTAAGGAGTTTTCCGAATAAGACGGTATTGGGTTTATACATACCTCACATAAGAATACGTAAATTACTCATTTTTGGTGGCCCAAAATTGATAGTGGAGTTTTAACGTACTACAATGTAGCATACGGATGGTGTGTGAAACATTTTAATTCTAAGGTATAAACTCCTTGTGAATGTGGTTCTGTCGATCGAAGTGGACTGAACCAATATGTCACAGACGGACTCGTGACCAATGTAAATAGATGACACCATTTGATAGAGAACGTACTATTGGACTAAACGTAGCAAGATGCTGAAATAGCAAGACTACTAAGTATTTGAGAGTAGGAGTGAAGCTATCATTAGACGATTCTGGCAGCAATGGAGGAACCGTGGCCGTTTGAAGGATCCAAAAGTTACCAGTGGATCATGAACAACTACAAAATGCGAGACCAGAGTAATCATCCAAACAACGCTCACAACCCCTAGATCCTCCGTGTTAACGATCCGAGGTGGAAACAAGTGACTGCAACGAACAACGAAACATTACTCAACAAATGGAAATGGAAATCATGGAGGCCATTGCACCAACTGATTATTACTGTTGCATACCGCTAAGGCACAGTGTCCGTTCTCAAAATAATCCTGAAAGATTAGAGAAAACTTGCCTGGAAACGTTGATGACATTGGTGGGATACTCACTTGACTGTCATCCACAACACAACCTGACACCCAGAAGTCATGATATGGGAGTGGGGGCACTTCATTTGATAGCTGAATACTTTTGGTTATCATTAGCTAAATTCCTACAGTACATCAATCATCGACGTGATTCTACACTCAGGATTTCAATCTTTCCTTTCACGGATCACTGGGCTTATTTTTCAACAAAATTCCTGACTTCATATAATGTACCTTTTGACTGCTTCCAGTTTCTTCAAACCTAATATGGCCAGCACGATCACTAGAATTCTTCCAAAGAGGTCCAATTTCAGCAAATGTTTCCGACTGTACCCACAGACCGCTTCGATTTAACTCACCAAATGGAATAAGTATGTATGGCAAGCAACACCTCGGGAGGACATCTACCAGGTTTTTAGCCAATGCGGAGCAAGATAAGAGCTTTAATTAGGTCCAGAAATAGACCAATACACCTTTTAATTTATTTTTTCTCTCTTGCAGCTGTGATTTTTGAATAAAATATTCAATTGATTTAAAATTCTTAAAATGTTTAAAATACACTTGCATATGATATCTACTAATTTTCATTGTATTCAGGTAACTACTTCTTGGTATATCATCTTTAAAATTATAGAATAATTCAGCTTTAAAAACTTACACTACTATTTCTGGTAAATTATTACAGTCTATTTTACGAAATGCTATAAATATTCTGGAAATTACAGCAGTTATTTAAAATAGCAAAGTTGTCATAAATTATTTAAAGACATAAATTTATTTATTATAGAGTTGTGATATTGAAGATAGATTTAACTTAAAGATATTATTTGTGTAATAAAGTGGGTTTTTTTACAACTTTGTGATAATTATGGTCTTAACTGTGTTAAAATGTCTTTAAAATATGAATCTTAAAATTACAATAATTTTAATTGTAACATTTATAAAAAAGATTAAAGGCTTACCACGTAAACTAACTAGCAAACATCTAAACAGACGTATTTATGATCGAATTATATTTCTTATACAAAAAGTGCGTGAATGTCTAAAATTATTTTCATCCTATTTATACTTAAAACTCACATTAAAACGAACAATAATCAATTTAGTAAGGATTACCTTGATATAACTTTACGTATAATGAGTCAAAAATTAAATAGAAATAGTTTTTTTTATAAGAGATACGCGTTTTAAATTTTAAAATTATTAAAATTCCATTCTGGTGGGAGTGAAGGAGAGTGTGTTTATGAACGTCGCACTACAAAGCCAACACGAGAGCTATTTGCGACGGACCTCGTAATTTGGAACCTTGGTTAAATGACACGAACGACATAAGATTCCGTTTTATAAATTTCTTTGAAAAGAAAAATTATTTATTTGTGTACAAAATACTTTTGGAATATAGGGAGAGACGAAAACAGAAAATTAATTTTTGAAAATTAATTTTATTATAGTAATTAATATCATAATTATGGTATTTAACCCCTGTACAGTAAAATTTATTCATACATACATTTAAAAATAGGTGAATATGAGTTGTACTAAATAATAAAATTTATTAAATTGTGGTGTGTACTATTAATTATTTTAATGTACTTCTTTGCTCTACATCAATATGTTTGAAGAAAAAATAATAAGCAAAAATATAACATAAAACAATAGTGCAAAATACAGCGAATAACTTTTCTGCATTATCAAAGAATATATACAGAAAAACAAATATTTTTCTTCAATAGGCTGTGCAATTTTATCAAAAGAAAGAAAGAAACTCAAAATAATCAGAATCTGAATTTTTATGAAATTATCTATATAAGTTTTTTCAAAAATTTTGGTGTTCAACAAGATTTATTATTGCTTCTATAGCAGCTGTGTTACCCATGTCTGATGCCAAAACTGTACTTACAAACTTTTTGCAACTCCCCCCCCCCCCTAAATTAAAAATTCATAACACAATTTGTCATTACAACTAATGAAATAGCTTAATTTTTTTAGGAACATTTATTAAAAAGTCGATTTTTGAATATATTTTGCAGCTTTATATCAAGTTTGTCTATTTCAAAATTTGCATTGTAGTCCAAATTCCAAAATGGGATATTCTAGATTGAGCACCCCTTTTCTGAACTTTCCTCTATAAATCCCACAGCATCCATCTACCTATTTCATGCACCATTCCCCCCCCCCCCCCTTACGATCAAAACCAATTCTAAAACTCACCTGTCCAATCACGATCCACCAATTAGACACCAAACTCCAATGGGAGCCCTGGACATTGAATTCAAAGTGGGAGGGGGCGTGGTCTAACACGTGTTCGCGCGAGGGAGAGAGAAGGAAAAAAAAAAGATGCTTCCCCTGAATGCCTACCCTTCTCCACAGTGGAAAAGATGCTAAAGGAACACAGAGATGAGGACCGGATGAGAGAGTTTCCGGTTCCGAGATAACAAAGCGGCTATCGAAAGAGAAGTTGTGATCAGGTGTTGGAAGAGTTAAATCTGTTGAAAGGTTGTGAGAATTAAATACTTCCTCTCTCTCATCCCCTTTTTCGTTTTGACGTGTGGGTGGAAAAGGTAAGTGATGGGCTTAAATATATATGCTTATAATTTTTTTTTTTTTTTTTGAAAAAAAGTGAGACGTTGGGGACTTATGTACATTAGAAAAACGAAAATAATGAGAAAGTACTGCATCAGTGCTATTGACATTCTATTTGATTAATTTCATTAATTAATTTTAGTATAAATACCCTTTAATTATTTATCTTATGTGATTACTCACATCTTCGTATTTTTTTATTTATCTAGGCTCTATAAGATATTTAAAAATGATTATCTACATAGTGTTTAAAAAAACAGAATGAAATTTATTTCATACAAATAATTTGGATATAATAATTTCGAAAGCTAGGACCGCTAATAGAAAGCTTTTCTTAATTTTTACACATTATAAAGCGTAAAACACATGAACTTTTTTAAAAGATACATCTCTGTTTTAAAAATTTTCAAACTTATTGCAAGTTGAGGTACACTACATACAAAAAGTTTTAAAAAATACTCATAAATACTGGAAGAAATATAATATTTTTTTTTTTTTGTAAAAATATACATGATTAATTTAAAATCAGTCACATTATACATTATTAACATATTTTCTTTTATCCATCTTCTCTACGATAAAAAAGAACTATTTAAAGGAATAAAAATTCGAATGATTAGCCTTATTTGGGTATTGCTTATTATTTAATAAAATAAATAGTTTTATTTAATGTTTACCATACGTTTTCAACTTTTTTTTAAAATTCCTTTTAGGTAAAAATTTCACAATCCTTTTAAGTTTAACTGTAGAAAAATAACACAAATCCATTTATTTTTTTTATATACGAAATAAAAACTGATAGACTGAAGTACATTTTTATTTTTAAGAGAATTGTGAAATTAATTATAAGATATAAATCATAGCATAATAAAGAAATTTATTATCAGTGCCATAATTCATATTTATTATTTTATGAGATCAATCATCATGAATACCATTAGTTTTATTGAATAAGAAATACTAACATTTTTCGATACTTTTTTGAAGAAGTTAATTTCAATCTAAATTTTAATGTATCCCTTTTTAAATTGAATTGTCTTTTACATTTATGTTTTATACATATTTGACAAATACTTATGAAGTTTTCTCACACTAATAATTTAATATATATATATATATGCAGAAAAATTTCTTTTTTTTTCTTTTTTTACAATTCCTAAATTCATACTTTAATTCAAACGATTTATGCGGAAGCTGGAGCTGAATTGAAAGCGCATTAATTAAGAGTTTCGCATGTTTTTCTGGAACAAAAAAACTTATTTTTTAGAAGTGAATTAAATGTCAATTTTTCATTATTTTTCCATAATCAAAGAAAACAGAAACATGAGTGAAAACTATTTTTATAGATCCATGGAACTTAAGTTTTTTTTGTACGACCTTAAAAGGAAAAAAAGTTGATATCTTTTGAAATGTCGAAGGTTATATTTTGATTGCAAAATTAAAAAATTAAGTTTCCTGGAACCACATTTTGCAAAAGCAAAGTTTTTGAATTTTCAAGTTTCATAAAAATAATCACATTTATGCATAAATATTTGGAATCATACTAATAAATTTAAAGTTGTAGCACATTTCTTATCACGTATAAAAAATTGTTACTAAATCCCTTTTAGATTTTCATAAAAAAAAATGCCTTGTACTTGCATTTTACTGACTTGCGCGTAAAAAACATAATTAAAAATTTAGTAAAAAATTGAGCTATTCAACCCTTGGATAAATAAAAGATGAAGTAAATTTCTAATGTTTACTTAAAATGGAATGTTTTCTGCGTTGAGTGAAATTAAGAATAAAGTGGCTCCCTGTTTTTAAAAAAATTACACTCCAAATTTGTATACATTTAACTGAATAAATACGACGTTTTTTGGCATAATATATAGCTTTACTGTCATAACATAAATAAACACACCTGTCTATATTAATCATTCTGTGTGTGTGTGCTTTAAAATAAATAGTGTTTTTATCATCGTATACTTGTTGCATACAGTTGCACATGTGTATCAGAGATTTGCATTTCTTTATATTTCAAGTATAAGAATTCGAAAAGCTTTTATGAGTCTATTATTTGCGATATGTTATTTCTAAAGTTTACATCATTTTTGCAATCAACAGAAGTAATAGATAAATTTATTATATTTACTTTAAAAAAAATTAAGGCTTCTAGAAATAGGAAATTAGATAGAAATGTGTTTTACTATGTCCTCTTTTTGTGTGTGTGTAAATTTTTTCTAAATCACAAAAATGTACTAGATATCTGTGATCAATGGTAGTTAAATGTAAAATAAAATGTCAAAAGTATACTGCATGTTAAAGGTATATTTCTCTAAATTATTACGAAAAGTAAAAAAAAAAAAAAAAAAATTAAAAAAACAATAATTTTTTTCATATTCGTAATATTTTGAAAAATATTCATTAGATAACCTTTTATTATAAAAAGAAATTAAAAACAGCTAATTTCATGTACATCTGAATGTATGATTATTTAAAATTTATTTGTACAAAACTGGAGTAATAGCTAATAATGATGAATATAATTTTAATTTTGTGTGATAGAGACTGCTGTAATTACCAAAATATTTCTTTAAGAAAATATATATTCCGACGGTTTCAAACTCGAAAAGAGGGATCATAAATGGTTTAATTCTATAATGCACAATATTAATCGATTTGTTATTCTTGACTAACAGGTACGAAAATTCTGAATAGATCATGTATATTTTACTTGGTATATTAATTGACAGAATAAGTTTTTATCGGATTTTAAAAAAATCGCTTTCACTTACAATATAAAACTTAAGAAAGCGAAGAAAAAAGCTACTTTCTAATAATTGTTAATAATTTTTGATTTGGGAAATAAAATACAAGTAAAATTACTAGATAGTTTTTTAAAATGTGTGAAAGAAATTTTTTGCAAAAAAATGTAGAAATAAACTAAGTTCGCATTCCTTGAGTTTGAAAATCGTCTGTTAGCTAAATAGTTTTTCACTCATAAAGAATAGTTTGTGAAGACTCTTTAATATTACTTAAACTTATCTTTAATATAGGATGTAAATTATTTATCTTCTAAATGCAATACTTTTGTTAACAATATATATTCAAATTAGCGTCGTATATATTCTTCGACAAACGGAATACATTCTTCCCCGAATATTGTGGATATGCGTGAAAAAGATGGTATGAAGTATTCTTTAAAAATTGTACAATTGGATATTTTCTGCAGCAAATATTAAATAATGGATTCTGAAACCACTTCATTCTTAAATTCACTGATGGCTTTGTGTATACACTTTCATCAGTTACAGTAAAAATTATGAAGTTTTGCAAAAAATATATGTCAAAAACAAATATATTCATTTAAAGATAGTTAAACTGTACGAAAAAGCTAATTACAAGCAATAAGATCTAATTTAAATATCGTATGAGAAATTTATATGCATGAGTAATTGTTTTACAAAGTTTTTCCATCATCATTAAAGGACTCTTTACAGAGAGCTCTTGGTATTTTACCACGTTGATAAGATAATTCCATAAATCAAATTACACTTATAGAACAATGCTTTTGCGAAAAAATCTATGAAAGGATATATACAGTGGGCCATAAAAGTGTTCGTACACTTGCAATTCCCTATAAAAGTTAATGTTTTCGACTAATAAAAATTAATATTTTCGAATTGTAATTTTTTAATGATATTTGCAACTTGTTCTTAATGGAATGACATAATCAATTTTTTTAAAAATAGTATAACTATTTTTTTAAAAAAATTAATAATCAAAAAGCTACTAAAAATTACGCCACAAAAGTCTTCGTACACTTAAAAATCTCAACCTAGCTTTAAATATTGTATTTCTTTCTTAATTTGGTACCTAGTAGGATATCTGTTAGTATCCCCAACAACTTTTAAACATCTTGGTATAGATTTAATCAGTTTTTTGTAATTTCTGCATCGATTTTCCTCCATGCTTCTCTGTGATTATTGTTTTTACTTCACATTATGAGTTTATATGTCATGTTTTCTTTTTCTTTTCTTTTTTTTTACATCAAAATCTCACCAAATATGTTCTACTGGGCTAAATAAAGTGATTAAGGAGGTGTTTTCAGAATTTGGGGACAGTTATAAGGACACCAATGGCGTACATTGAGAGCAGTGCGCTTGACGTCATTATCCTGTTAAAAAAATGAAGTCGCCTTCAGTATCCCAAAATTTTGGGTGGATAATTTAAAATTTCTCTTTAAAATATTTAAACAGAGCTCATAATTCACAATACCATAAAAAAATACCAAATTACCTAATTCTGAGACCAATTTACACCCCGACACAAGAACATTTCCACCTCCATGGTTCATTGATCCTACTAGATTCTTGGGGTTAAGTTTCAAAAAATACAAAATTGACAGCAAATTGATTGGGATGACAGAAAATTCAACATTTTTGGTTCCGATGGACATATAATAGCTTGTAAATGAAATAATGAGGAGTTTAATCCCATGAATTTATGTGGAACAAGAACAAGCAGAAACGAGTTCTTGCATAAGGGTGTAAATCGGCCTCAGAATTAGGTAATTTGGTATTTTTTGATGGTATTGTGAATCATGAGCTCTATTTAAATATTCTAAAGATAAATTTTAAGTTAATTAATATTTTAATTAAAAGTGTGAGAATTTTATTCGAAAGCACATCAACTAATAATTTTTTAATATTTTTAGAACTATGAGTATTACGCGATAACTAATATTAATTCGAAGAAATATAAAAATCTTCACACGCTAACACTCATTGATTTGTTAGGTCAATTAGACTACAATAAGTAACAAACAACAAGTATATAAGTATTGGTTAGAAAAATAATTTTTTTTAGTTCTACAAAAATTATTATTTTAAAGATGTTTTATGAGTGTATTTAATAATAGGAAAATATTAATGACTGTGTATCTTTTTCGTAAAAGAAACAAGAGAATTTAAAATAGCTTAAGATAAAAACTTTCTCTAAAAACGTTTATGATGTTTAGTGGAATAATTATTACTCGCTAAATTCGTAATTGAAATAATTATTTTATTTAGAAAATGTTTACAAGTAAGACTGAACACATATATATATATATATATAATCTGCATTCTAAAATAGTAAAGAAATCCTAAGAAGACTCTCAAATTTAACGAACAAGATTCTCACTTTTATTCTTTACTATTATTATTAGTTATAATTTAAATGAATAAATTGAACATAGTCACTTAAATAAAAAGTTAAAACTGACATTGTTAATTGACAGTTTTGTTATTAGTTTTGTTATTAACTTTCATAGTTAATAATTTTTTCTAACTTTTCTGTTAATATTGCTAAGCTATTATTTTGTTTGTTTTTACACAACGTTTTGCTTATAATTTTATGATACAATTGCATAAAAAGCAGCAATTTGATTTCATAAAGTGGAACGCGAAGCCTTTTGAGAGCAAAATGCTTTTGATGTGATTTATAATACGAAGGCCTGTAAAGACGTTCCAATATTAGGAAATTTCACAAATGTTTTTCTGGTTAGTAACGTAGATATTCGAGACGAACATATTGTAACCGCTGAATATTATTCAATGTTCGAAAGAGAAAGACACTAATGTGTGCTTTTTATAAAAATAAATTACCAAAAACAAGCAATAATTAAAATATTTAATTTTTATTTTAAGAAATGCTCTAGTTCTATTATTTTATTATGTTTTATTGCTTATAGAACTGATTGAGAGATCATAAATATTTTTTACCTGAAAAATCAGCAGACATATTTAAAAATATTTACCCAACTAATAAAAAATAAGTAAAAGATGAAAAATAAATTGGTTCTCACGCGCGGGATTTCTTTTAATACTACAAGTTGAATGTGAATAGCTCTCTGTAGTTTAATAATTTTTAACATATATATACATATATATATGCATGTGTGTATTAATGATCGTATAAATATAAAGAAAGGGTAGAGAGTGAGTGAGTGACTAATCCCGTCGCACTATTCAAATACTCGAAGGCTATTTGACAACGGAACTCGTAATTTTGAACTATGATCCAGTGACGAGGACAATACATGAGATGACATCCCTCTAACTCCCTCACCCCAACATCAGGAGGACGTTTGAGCATCGACAGATTTAACGTGATCTCCTACAAGGTGGGTCTTCAGCGGTACTAGGCTCGAACTCATGACAATGACGAGGCCGTTACCTTGACCACTAGGCTACCGCGGCCACGAAAGAAAAAGCGAGAAAGGTATAGGGTAAAATATATCAATAAAGTTCTATTTATTTCCAGATAAAAATAAGTTATGATTAAATCTTACTATAGAAAAAATAACGAATTTCGTTTGATTCATAAATTATATAATTTGCTGTATAATAACTAACTTTGTTTAAGTAAATTTATATACACCCCTTATTATATTTACAACTTTTTCAAACATTTAAGAACAACTACTTGATGCTTAACGTTATATTTGCGTGTAAGAAAAGTGTTGTTTTTGAAATATAGTTTTCCTGTAGAACTTTCCAAATTTTTAATAAAAGTGAAAACAAGTACTAAGCTTATTTTAACTAAATGATTAATATACTATCTACCTAGAAATATTAGCTAAATTCTTCCTTCTAGAATGTTCTACTTTAAAATATTTAACTCGTGAATCTCTTCTTCATTCTGGAAAATACTTCCTATTCCAAATTTGTTTTATACATATATAATCTACTCAACATCTTACGATTTTATTTACATTTATTGTTTCAAACATTTCTTATGGCCTAATTATGGG
Organism: Trichonephila inaurata madagascariensis; assembly: GCA_019973955.1. Taxonomy (NCBI): domain Eukaryota; kingdom Metazoa; phylum Arthropoda; class Arachnida; order Araneae; family Nephilidae; genus Trichonephila; species Trichonephila inaurata. The sequence continues at coordinate 22,008 of BMAV01025533.1, forward strand.
GTGCATTTTATTCTTTAATGAACAACAGTTTTTACAAAAAAATTTGCCTTAAATCCCTACTACAAGCTCCCTTTTTTACTTCTGCGGCTTTTCCAGAGGTAGAAAGGAGTCATATTTTTGAGATTTAATGGCTCTTACTTGTAAAAAAGAATTGGAATCTGATTCTTAGATAATTTTCAATTGTTATTTTCTTTTTTCCTTTGTTTTGTTCTCGGAATGAATAAAAAAGAAAGCGCTTCACGTAATTTTTATACAGCTTTACATTTCATTAAAAAAACATGAGCAGCTTCCACAGGGGGAAAAAATAGCTAAAAAAAATTAAATTAAATTTTTCTTCTTATGCAATATATTCAAGTAATTCCCTGCGCAAATGCGATATTTCGATGTCGAGAAAAGGTTTCATTTTATTAACATCTCCTATACTGGAATTTCCTAAAACATATTTTTTTAATAACTACAATACAAAAATAAATATCGATATTTGAATAATTTATAGTGGTATCTTTTTTTTCTAAGAATTACATGCCAAAATGACACTAGAAGGGAAAATAAAACAAAAAAGGATTTTTTTTCCCTATCATACGCAGTTTTTTTTTTTTTTTTTAATAATAATCGACATTGTGAATATTTTTATGGCTTAATAATTAAAAAATATAGCGGAAAAAAGGTGTATATTACTTTTAAAATTCGATAGTAATTACAAAAAGAAATGTTGCCATTAAACGAATATCAAAAAAGTTTAACTTTTACCCTGAATTTAGATCAGTAGGATAACATCGATTTTTCAAAAATCTCAGGACTGTATTGCGCTTGGAAAAATGCCATATTCATTAGGGTGTTAATAATAAAAAATATAGTTCTAATTTCCAGTTTAAATCCTTATATTGTTCTACGATTAATAATAAAACTACATTAATCTTGGGACGATCTCTAAAATTTATATATTTGTTCAGTCTAAATCATTACTTAGTTTGTACAAAAAAGAACATTTTAAAGATTTTAATAAAATATCTCTATGCTTTTAAGGCATCCTTATTTGACAAAAATGTACATTATTTCTAAAAGTAACGTAGAAATTATATTTATGTTACGAAGTTTGATGTGTGTAATCCTAAGTAAAAGATTAATCTTGTTAGATACCACACACATTATTGTTAAGGGTGTTTTCGTCATATATACGAGAGCGTAAACTTAAAACGGAGCAAATTTTCGGACGGAAAAAAATGCCTCAATTTTTATAAAAATTAATAACATTGTAACTCATGTTTTTTTTTAAATAAAGTGCTTTTAAAATTTCAAAGTATTTCATAAATAATTAGTTTCTTCTTCGAACATGTGTAGGGATAGCTCATTTAGCATTACGGTGTAGGGAAAAAATGTGAAACACATTTTATAAAAGAAAAAAAAAATGTGTCAACTCGAATAAAGAGGAATAATACGTTAAAATAAGTTATTCTCTATAAGATAGCGAAATCAGAATATAATATTAATATTTGAGTACTTTATATCTGAAAAAATATTCCGAATTTGGGTCCCATTCTTTAACATCAGCCGAAGACAGCCTTAAGTTAAATTGTAAAATTTTCAAATGAAAAGATTCCACACACACACACACACAACTAGGGATAATATAAATAAATTGCAAAAGTCTATTGTTATAACAAATGGAAGTTTAACAAAAAAACAGGTTATCTGCAAAAAAATTTAAACGATGTAATTTTTTGGTTACATCTGCAGCTCAAATTAATATTTAAGACATTAATAACTCCTTAGTGCTATCTACGGTATCCGATTACCTTCGGAACCATGATTTTGCAAAAGCGTATGAATGGATAATATTTATGCTATTTAACGTCACTTAGATTAGAAAATGTAAATAAAATGGTTTTAAGAATAGTATTATACAATAAAAAATTATTTAAGTACAATATTTTGACAAAAAATGAACATAGAATGACCCATTTTCAAAATGTTGTCCTTTTGTGAAAAATCCTTCTATTATAACAATACTTTGCCTGTACATAGCTCAGACCTCTGTACAGAGGCTCAACTAGAATTTTTGAAATATATAACTTAGAAGTGGGTTTATCTATGTTTTACGACAAAAGAGGGGAGAAATGTTAAGAAAAAAAACGCCGATAAATATTTCAATGGGTTGTAACTCTGAAAATAATGTGAATTTTTCATAGTTCAGCCTTTGTACAGAGATCTGAGCTATATACAGGCAAAATGTTATTATAATAGAAGCATTTTTCACAAAAGGAGAACATTTTGAAAAAAGGTTATTCCATGTTAATTTTTTGCCGAAATATTGTATTTAAATAAATTTTTGTTGTTGAAATGTCCTTACATATATTTTATACATATATTCTAATCCAAGTGACACTAAACTTCATGAAAATTATCCATTTATGCACTTTTTTAAAATCAAGGTTCTGAACGTAGTCGGATACCTTAACGAACGATCGATTGTACAGTAGTAATAGATGAATTTACTTGAGCTATATACAAATAATTATTACTGTGGATAGTGTTATGTGGAATTGTGTGCTATAGAATGTTAGATGATATCACGAAAACTAATTCTTAATACCACAATGTAATTTTTTTATAAACCATAAAAGAAGTTTTTCCTATTCAATTTTTTTTCTCCTTCGTAGTAGTATTTATGAGTAGAATCAAAAATTATATATAAATATTCAAAGCTTAGCTGAGACACAAAAAGTCACAGTTATGTGCCAGAGTTAACATAAAGAAATATTTGAATATTAAATTATTTTCAATTAAAAAATAAATGTTTTGCCATCAAATTTTATTTATAAGAATTAATTTCATTTTTGCTTAAAATATTCAGCATCGAGAAAAAAAAATCTTTAAAAGTAAAAAAAGAAGAAAAGAAAATTTAAAAAAACTTAGGATCTATATGTTGTTGATCCCAAACGTACTTTTATTTATTCATGCAATAGAATCCAACAAAATATCCCATCCAGATTTGAAAATGAGTATTTCCGTACAATTTGAGAGCTATTTACCTTCATTAGATTGGGTAAAAGCAAAAATTTTGCATAATGATGGCCGAAAGTGAAAGTAAATTGTCACAACCACACAGAAAACGATACAATTCTCTCCCTCAAACACGGGGAAAAAATAGATGGATATAAAAGCATGAAAATCAGTCAGAAAAAAAAAGAAAGAAAAAAATCCATCTCCGACAAAACTTTTCAAGAAAACCGAATTTGGATAGAATATACCGAACAACAACAAGACGGGGGGGAAAAGAAAAAGCTTTTTTTTCGAAAGGATCCTTTTCAGCACCCTATTCTTTCGGTCCACCCAAATCGAATGAAATCTCGAACATACACTTTCCCCCAAAGAGCTACATTACGTTCTCTACCCCGATCGGCACCCCTGTCCGAAAAAAAGAATAATAAAAAAGAACACTCCAGTAAATTCGGTGTAGTCTGTCTTTTTGTCCGCTAGACTAACATATTTGCAACTCAAGCAGAGGTTTGGAGGTGTAGAGAGGTAACGGTATATGTACTCTGTCTATACAGCGCTATATATATAAGAGGGTTGTGTGGGCTTTTCTGTGAAGTTGTGTGGTGGTCTATATTGTATCTTTCTCTCTATTTGTGTTTTCTTCTGCTGCTTCTCTACAAGATTTGGAAACCAAATCAGAGATTTTTTTCTTTTTTTCTGTTTCCCAGAAGAGCTAACTTTTTATAGAAATACAGTGTGCCACACTATTTTCTTTCTCGAAGTTTCAATTCCTATTTTAAAGTGCAAAAAAGTGATGTCCACTACTTAATGTTGGACACATTTTTTTCCCCTTTAATACTTGTAAAAGGGGAATATATATATTTTTTAAATTTAACGCTTAATTGTTACTTAATCCGAATGAAAAAAGACACTTTTTAAAATTATCGATACTTTTATTTCTAAGCGTATTTTATTTCTTCCCATTAATAAATGGTTAGATTTGAGTTTTTTAAAAGAAAAGTCTCACCTTTTCTATCGTTTTAATTCTATTAGTTCTTTAAATAGATTATTTCTGATATATACTTTAAATTTGAAAATTTATTTGTACAACATACACTTATATGGTCTTCATAAGTATTCTAAATTCACTAATATTTTAGCAGCTTTATACTTTTATAGCGTAGAACACAGATGCACAAACCAAGATAAGGGTGCATTTATTTTTAACCAGTTAAATAAATAAAATTATATCAATGTAGTTGAATATTTTATATTAACCCTTTATATCTACCGCATTATGATTTACTGCAGTTTTTTTCATGCAATATATGTTATTGAATCACTACATTGAAAATTAAGGGATATACATAAGCAAAATTCTCAATTTTGAAAAATTTAATCCGTTAGAGCTAATTAATTTATTAAAGATATTCAACTGTAAAATTAATTATATACACTGTTCACTTAAAATAAATAGTCAAATCGTTTTCTAAGGTCTTCATTAACATGCAAAAAAACAAGACACTTAAATTTTGACATTAACTATTTTTTCTTGACAAAAATGATAATCTTCGCAATCCGCTGAAAACGCCGTCAGCTGAAAATGCAAGTCCTGTTATAAAACTATTCATCTTTCCCGCTAGAAAACTCATCATAGAACCCGTGCTGCCATATATCTTGGAAGAGTGGGTTTCAAAGAATATTCCTGCTAAGTTTCGTCAGAATATTCGTAAAAATGGTTATTTTATGTAATTTTAAAGTGAGTGGTACTTATAAGTACCGTCGGTAGATAAAGGGTTAAAAAAGAATTACTTGTAACAGAAAATTATTAATATAGACTTTGATCAATTTGGAAGGATTGTTTAATATATCGTACTACACATATTCATTTGTAATTCCCAAAATTCATGATTCAAGTTCAGGCTCTTTTAAAAGTAGGAAGAAAGCAAAACTTTTCTATTTCTATACTTTTACGAATATATACCCTATAAATTTAAATAATGTTATTTAAATTTGAAAACGTAGAGTTTTCCAAACTCAAAGAACTTGTGAAATATGTTCTAAATACGACTTTTTGGCATGTAAATTCAACTATTTCTTACACGGTCTTGAAAAAAAAAGAACACAATCCAAGGAAAAGACTTTGTTTTTCTTTTTGCTGATCTTGCTTACGATTATTGGTCGTTATAATTACTGATCAGTTTGGAGAGAGTTTTGTGAATATGCAAATTGCAGACATTGAAAACTTGATGATTAATCCATTCTTGGATGAAAATGATCATAATATCAACGACAATAACTGCGAGGATAAAGGTGAAATAATAATTAATTTACAAAAACTGAATTTCTTCTTAAATTTGGTACAAGTGCTCAAAAAGTCCTTTGTTAAAACTTTGATCCCAATGTAGAAAGTACTCTAAAATTTCACCCAAATCTAAAATTTTGTTTAGAAGAATACCAGGAAAAAATAAGAGAGTCTGTAAAGAAATGAAGAGCTTGAAAAAACAAAGGGGGCGGGGGGACATTTTGATAAAAATTTTAACGTTACAAAATATTTTGGAAAGTAATTTATATGTTCAAAACGTCATCACCAGAAGAAAATTTTATTTGATAGAAGCAAAACGCATGTGTGGTAAATTTATTTAGTGAGGGAATGAATTTAAACCATTTCGCCGTAAATTAATATGTTTATACTAAACACGAATCGATGAATAATGATGATAATATTATTTTCAATACATTTAATTTAAGATTTTAATTCTGTCATGAACAAATGTATTTTCCTATTTTTTCAGTTATCAATTGAAACACGTTTGAATTTAGTAATAATGTTAAATATATGAATATTTTAATTAAATATGAATAAATATTAAACATTTATTTATGTGTAAATATACAAACACATATCTTAAAACTTATATACAGTTGAATTTATACAACTTCTTTTGCACGCGTTTATCAAACCTTCTTAATCTTGCATGATTTTTTTTTCTCCTAATAACGTAGAATGCATTCCTTTTTTTTTTTTTTTTTTTTAAAAAAAATTGTATTTTTTTCTCTTCCTACTTTGCACAATTTTCTTGCACATTTTAAGGAGTATATTTTTTGGTTAAAAAAAGGTTAGACACATAATATTAACTTTTATTTCGTATGTAATTAATGGTTACCATATTATGTATCACACATGTGTATGCCCATGAAAAGATAAAGTGAAATACGTTTAACGCGAAAACGCTTAAGACGAAATATTGGTTAACATGAAATAATACAACGGTCCCGACAAACTGCTACGTATTGTCATGATTTTTTTTTTCTTAACACGAAACGAAAATCGCTTGACACGAAAAGATTTCCCTTCTGGGAATGACCAAAATACGAAAAACACCAGACACTTAATGAAATATTTGAGAAAGCCTTTGTATTATTCGAATGTCCTACTGTGTATCATTGGAAGAATTCGTTGCAGTGGATGATGATAATATGTATAAAGCGTCAATTATGACATTTAGGACATTTAGGAACAAAGACATTTAGGAATGTGTTCAAAGCTCGAAAAAATACCATTGATGCAGATTCTGGCCACGAAAATTAAATGAATACTGCAGCTCCTGTACCCACGTCGTCCGAAAAGAGGAACATCAAGACCAGTATGCGCAGTTATTTAGACGTATATTCCAATAGTGATATGAATAAAAAAATGGACGATAGTGAATAATTTGTTGACAATTTTATTCTAAAAAAAGACAATGCAAAGAAAAATACCAGATTATTGTCGAAAAGCTAAATAAAGTTTTGTTTTTCAAAAAGCTTGAAAATTTTGTATTAAATTTCTTTTTTTTTGTATGTGAATATTTTTGTTTTATGGATTTTTATTTAATACAGGCATAAATACACATCTATGTAAATAAAATATACACTAATTTAATTTAATTTTGTGTTAAATATATATGTTTTTTTTTCCAATATCCTTTAACACGAAAAAATATTTCAGTCCCCTCAGTTTCGTGTTAAACAATATTTACTGTAATTGTACGATTCGTTTTATTCATCACCTTTTCTCCTTGTTCTCTTGCAGGTACAAAAACTTTTTTCATAAAAAATAAAAAATGAAAGCTGATCACCCGCCAGGTTTGTGCAACTCAGATTGCTGCTTACATAGAACATGCGGATTATATCCTCACACTAGTACAGGAAGTCCTCTAATGAATCGACCAACATTCGGTGATCCTTGTTTAAAACTAAGGTCTGCACCTCACCACCCTCATCAAAGACCCTTGAGACATTACTACTACAGCAGCAACTGCGATTGGAGGACAGTTGAACCTGCTTGTGATGACGGCATTGCAACTAAACATGAGTTTTACAATGAACCACCAGTACAACATACTGAAGCGAGTGGATGGTTAGTATATATATAATATCAATATCCATTTGCTAGTTTGCTTGATACATCAAAACAGGATTATTCAATTGGTTCTTAAAATTTCTGAACTTCGTTTATTGTTTTCAGAGCTAAACCAAATATGTACCCGAATAAACAATTATATATTTATAATGGATTTGAATAAAATTAATCAGAATAAAGTTGATGGGATTTCAGTCTCGAATCAATTAATTAAAAGTAATAGAAGTTACTTTAACTGGCCATTACACTAAAGTGATATTTTTTTGTAGAATATTTAAAAAATGATGTGTGGTAATTGTGCAAGAATTATCTTTTGTTCACAATGATAATCCCAAAAGGAAACAAAGAAAAAAAATAGAAAACAATTCATTAGGAAGAAAGTCTACGATTAAAAAATCAACAAAGTACAAAATTGTAAAATACGAGTAACTATCGAACTTAAAGCAACATAACCTATATTGAACACAATTTACAATGTTTTCATTCTGTAATAATCATTATTTACGTTTCCTTGAAATATTCTTTTATTTTGCATTGTAAAAAACTTCAACACATGAGAAACAAATACACGCATGTGTGTGCTAAATTATTTATACCTTAGAAATTGCTCTTAATTAGCCAATTTCTCATAGCGTGGTTGGTAAATTTAAAAATTTAATGGGTGGTATTTTTGAGAACTCTAAATTTTATTCCACTGACGATAAAGTAAAGAAAATAAAATTTGGAAATAAAGTTTGATTGCTGTACACTTCATGTTAACTAGATTTGGTAGTTCTTTTAAGACTTGGGAGGTAGAAAAAAAAAAGTAAAATCTTACTTGTCGTTTTAATATTTTATTTACAATACGAATTACATCCTATAATAGTCTACCAATTGTTAATACATTCAATCCAAATCAAACCAGATCCTACTAAATTGAAGTGCATTTACTTTTCAGGAGTTGGAATCAGAGTTCCAGCTGTATTTCTCCTGCCCACAATGGAGGAAATTACGTGGGATCCTTCACACAACACAGTCCAGTTCTGGAAGCATCCAGAAATACACCTTTTTATCTTAAAGGAGGTAGCCATCCAAATCGTCCTAATGGTATGTATTAATATAGTTTCTAAATTAAAATAAATTAATGAGCTATTTTTAAAATAGAACGTGGCAGGCAGTTGCTTAGGTGCTCTAGATACAGTCGAACCTCCATATTATGAACCTCTATATCAGTAGCACACACAAAAAATTTTCAAGAGGGAGGGAGGGGAGGGGAGGGGGTCTAGGGTCGAAAGTTCACTATTTTGGTATCATGCTCCAATACGCCGCCTAAAAATAATCTCTTGATTTGGTCGATTTTCGAGAACAAAAACGAAACAAAATTAATTATTAATAATAAATATATAATTAAATTTTACGTAATATATACATAGAATTATAACCAAACGAAAAAAAATTGTACGCCACTGCTCTATGTTGCGAATTTTTCCATATAGCGAACTTTTTCATGGAACTAAGAAGATTTCACGATTTCCTTCGTTAAATAACCTCCCGATAGTGAAGTGCATTTTCTCTACAACAAACTTTTTCACTTGTGATTCAATTTTTTTTCTCCCTATTTTTGAAGTATTTCTGGACATTTCAAGTTGTTCTATCTCTTAACACATTCTACGGTGGTCACAAATTTTGAACTGGTTTTATTAGGTGCCTAACTCGCCGCGAGTAATAGAATTCTGGGCATTTCAACCAAGAAGTGCAACCTTTAACCCCCGTTATCCAGTTCACTGGAAACATCTTCGATATCCCCTTTCACCCTTAGTAAAGTTGTCTCGCATCCCCGTGTCTTTGAACTAGTTGTTGATCCGTTGTACTGGTAACTTCGTTTCTTGTAACTCGCAAATGTCAAAACGTAAAAGCTTGAGCATCAAAGAAAAAAGTTTAATTCTTTAGGAAGTGGATAAAGGTGCCAAGAAACTTTCCAAGCAGTTTTTCTTTCTTTTTTCTGATAGATAAGATATATAAAATGAATATATATTAATTTACAAAATGGTATTAATAATTACATTTTTATTATATAATGTTTATGAATCTAAAATTTGCTTTATGTGGTTGATAAAGAAAATTGAAAGATAACCTCTATATAACGAATTTTCCCTATAACGAACTTTTTTCGGGATTTACCGATTTCGTTATATAGAGGTCCTACTATTTGCCTTTTCCTATTTGAGTAAAGAAAATGGGAAATAGGAGATATTGACACATGGTCAAAGATTTTTAAGAGCATCTTTCAATGGGTATAAGAAATCGCGTTAAAATTATCAGCAAAGTAGTAAAATAAAGGTATGTCTTAAAGCAGTGGGTGTATCAATATTTAACTCAATTTACCATGTTTTGAATATAATTGATAAAATGCATTGAAAATTCATGAAAAAATGATATTTCTTTTAAGTGCTACAAAAGTTGTTTTCCTCCTACAACACCAGGATTGAAAATGCTTTCCTAAATGCTTAATTTTTATTTTTCATGATTTTTCTGTAAGTAGATAAAGAGAATAATTATTACCTTATTGAAATTTCAAAAATAAACCCAGTTTTCGATTTGTATTTAACGCATTGGTATTGATCATTGAACAATATCAAAACTGCATTAATACAATGAATAAAAATATATTATTTAAGAGTAATTTATCATTATTTCCAATTAATTCAGTTATACTGAAGTAAAATCATTTATTTTATTACATTAGTTGTAATAGACAAACATATAAAAGACTATCTAGCTTTTTTTAACTTATTCTTAACTTTGTATTTCTAATAACTAGTCTTCTTTCATTTGGTATATTTGATAATTAAATCAACAATGTAGAATATTAATTATTCTTCATTTTTCCTTATTTTGAGTAAAATTCTCATATTGTTCAAATCAAAATGAAATAATTATGATTTTGGAATATGTCATCAGTGGTGTACGCAGACCAGAGAGGGCAGTGACGCGCACACAAGGGGGGGGATGTCCGGGTTTGAATCCTCCCCCCCCCCAAGCCCTTGATTTTTTTCCGATGGATTCTAATATTATGTATACATATAGTGCATGAAATTTAATTATATGTCGTTAATAATGAATTTAATTAATTAATGCTAATTATTTATTCAAAAAATAATTTTTTACTGTCTTTTGTTCCTGAAAGTCGACAAAATCAAACCAATATGTTGCTCGGCGTATTGGAGCATGATACGAGAATGGTAGACTTTCGACCTTGGACCTCCACCCCTTGAAAAATTCCTGTGTGCGCTACTGGGAGAGGGTTATATTCTAAAAAACACAAGGACGAAAGCGTCGAGGGGTAATCTCTAAAAATTAAAAATCTGTTAAACTACGGGAGGTGAGGGTCGAAGGCCGCCCCCCCCCCCGTTTGTACACCACTGTACGTCATAAATTTTTAGATTTGTTTGTTTTTTACTGTGTTTATTTCAATATTTTATTTATATATACAGATATCTATACCCCCATATTTTCAGTCAGTTTGTATAATAACCCTTACATAATCAATGTCTATTTCCAAAGACAATTGAAAACTCCAATGTTATTGCGTTACTTTAAAAAATAATGTGTGTTTATTTTAATAAAATTTTTATTATAATTCATTACATTGTAATATTGCTTTTTATCTCTGTATCTTTTTATTATTATAATATTGCTTTTTTTAGCTGTTTAATTACTCTGTACTTAATATAAATAAAACAATATGATTTTTTTAAAAAAAAAATTAGCAGACAGTTAATAAAATCTCCATTTAAAAAAATAAGACGGCAAATAATGATGAAGACCTTCAAAAAAATACATTATTTCCAATTAATTTTTTTTTAATAAAGAAAAAAGATCTTAAGCAAAAACTATTCAACTATATATCAATCAAAACCAAACTTCCTTCCCCCCACAACAAAAAAAAGTTTTCTTCCCACTTTCTAAATATTTAAATGTTAAAAATGTTCTAAAAAATCGTCGTTTCCTTAACCTCTAGTTCGAATGTTACAAGAGGTACGGGGAGAGTTCGGCACACCCCAATACGTATTTCTCCCGTTTCTTGTCCTTTGTTGCCAAGAATATTTTTTTCCAAAAAATAGAAGATTCCCCCCGTTGAGTTGTCACCTTTTGTGTGACACCATTTTCGGATGTCACGACCACGTGACGCGTTGCGACCAATCACAATTCTCCATTGAAGCTTCGCGATACTTGTGTGGGGACCCCCCTTTAAGCCTTCAAAGAAAGTGTCTAAGCTTTCCCTAGGTCATGAATGGAATCGTCTGCTATGATGTAATGAAGGAGGTTGTCATGGAAACGTATATTCATTCCTCGAATATCCTTGTAGATATCCCTCAACACCTGGAAGGTTTCGTTTTAATAGGAATGTCGTTACAATTGTAATAACGCGATTTTAAGTAGCTCCGTTTTTCGTGTTGGATGGGATTCAGAAACATGGACTTGAAAGATTTTTCATCTTACATTTAAAAGTTTCTAGTCCTCATTAAAAAACACTTCGTCATTTCATTTAAAAAAAATTTTTTTTAGGATACATTAATAAAGATGAAGTTTCTATTTTTGTCCACACAAAAAATAGTAGACTATATGCAGAAATACTTTTGAAATTGGTAAAACAGAGGATTGTACGTTGTGTGTTCAGAATACAATATGCTAAGCCTCAGCTTATGATTTTCTGAATTATTTCAGTACGTTAAATAAAAAGAATAATTTTGAATCTTTCATTTTTATTAAAATGTTTTTCTGTAATAAATCTTTTGTCACATCTTTTTTTTTTTAAATCTCCCCACGAAAAAAAGTTCAAGAGGTAAAATAATTTCATAATTACTCAATACATTAATTAGTGGTTAGAATTATTTTTAAAGTCAAATTTTTATCTAAGTTATTAATTAACTACATGATCAGGGACGTTTTCAGGCAGGATCCAACTGGGCCCAGGGCCTCGGGCTTGTGTAGGTGTCTCCTTTTCGTTCTCGATTCGGCCTTAATAAGATCATGATCCAGTGGCGTACAGAAGAGGGCTCCCCGAGTTCGAACCTCCTTCAAAAGCCCTTGTTTTTTTTTTTATTGGTTATAATCCTACGTATATAGTACTTAAAATCTAATTAAGTATTCGTTATTAATAATTAATTTTATTAATTAATGCTAATTATTTATTTAATAAATAATGTTTTATTGGTTTTTGTTCCCGAAAATCGACAAAATCAAAAGAATATGTTGGGTGGGGTATTGGAGCTTGATACAAGAATGGTGGACTTCCGACCCTTTTGAAAAATTCCTGTGTGTGTCACTGTCATGATCAAAATACTTTTAATTGCCACATGATATTCCCGGACGAATTCCCGAAAAACTGGGAATTTCGAACTTTATGCTAACAGTCAACAATGGCAAGACTACGAATTTCAAATATATCAAAATTAATTGTATGCTTTTTGTGCTTAAAGTGTATACAACGAACTGTTTAATGAAACTTCATTCATTTTATTAAAGATTGCTTTTGCTGAACTTTACACGTATAAGCACCAAATTTGATAAAAGGGTCTCAGGTGGGGCCAACTTTTACATAGGGGTCCAAGGCAGCAAAATCTTAAGGCATCGTTGTACGTGTCGAAAATCATATTTTTTTTTCAATCTAATACGGCAATAACTATTTTAATATATTACTTTCTTTGCAAAACAATGAAAGAAACATGTAAATAAGACTAGCTCACAACTGAAAAGCAGAATATAATGAAATAAATATTTTTATTTATAAGAAATTAACTATCAATTCCCTTATTTATAGTAAAGCCATGCTTGAAGGAGAGAGTATCTCATATATAGTCTCAAAAAATCCCCTTTTCTATATTCCAAATTTTCTTATTCAACTATTTGTAATATATACATTATTCCTTCGAAATGTTTGTCATTAATAACACTTTGATTTAATTTCAAAATATTTTTAATAGATTTTCAACGCGTAAAGTAAAAAGGAAACATTTCTTACAATTTAAGATAGTGAATGAGTAAAATATCAACGCTCCAAATCTTAAGGTATCCGATTACGTTTGGAACCATAATGCTGCAAAAACGTATAAATGAATTTTTTTAAATTTAATATTTAGTGTCACATTAATTTAACAAAATTGTTTTCAGAATATTATTATAATAAAAAAATATTTAAATGCAATTTTTTCTTCACAAAAAAAAAGAAGGATAAAAAAAAGGAAGAAAGAAATGAAGAAAAAATAACAAATTTTTTAAAAACATTTTCCTTTTAATGGAAAATGCTACTTTAACAATAACATTTTGTCTGTTATAGTAGTGTTCTCTACTGAATCCAGACAAGGATTTTTGAAGTATGTAATTTAGAAGGAGATTTATATTCAAATACAGTCAAACCCCGATTAAAATGAATTTATGCGACAGAACATTTTATTCATTAAATCGGGGTTATTCGTAAAATCGGGATAAAAAAAAAAATTAAACTCTGCACTTACCTTTTTGAAATTTTGTAATAATCATCTACACAACAAATATCCATAGTTAGAAATTACACACTTTTTATTCAGTATCTAAGAATACTATTAGTGAATTATTACGCACCAGTTAATTGGAAATTTTAAAATAATGACTAATGGATATTCGACAATCTTTTTGTTTTTCAACTTTATGTAGAAATGGTACTGCGTCATTTACATCTTTGCATGAGAAATCTTTTCACGTTCTTAACAATGTAAAGAATTAGAAAATGCAACACTTTTGATAAGAGTTTCATTATCAATTTCTGCATAAAAATCGCTACGCATTTATTACCCACTATCTAACATGATTAACAAATTTTCAGAAACAATATTTACTGCAAAATCGTACGTATAATAAACCTCACTTCTCTCAAGAAAGAGAACAAATGGTAAAATCTTTTAAGATCCCCCCCCCCTTCCCCACGGTTTGGAGGGGGATGAAATGAAGGAATTTCCTGTCCTCTTCAAAACTCATGCGGTAGGATTCACTCATGACACACTACACCTGTAAAGTCGAAAGTAATGGTTTGCACTCTTTGTTGTCAAAAGAAAAGTCGTAGTCAGAAGAAAAGTCTTTTTCCGTTTCGTGCTAAAAGGATGTCATTTGAAAAAAAATCCAATTTTTTTCCTAATCTAAACTAATAAAAAGAAATCTTTTTCGGTTGTTGAAATATTCGTTAATTCGGGGTTTATTATTTGTGAAATAGAGGCTTTTGCCTCCATTTTAATCGGGAAAAAGAAAATATTTGTTAAATCGGGGTCCAACTGTATATATCAGAGTAGAGAAATTTTTGCAAAAAAAAACACCAGTTATTAATTCAGTTAATATTAATTTTGATAATAATGCGAATTTTTTGAAAATCCAAGTTCAGGTTCTGTAGAAAATTCTTAGCTATATATAGGGAAAATATTAATATTATAGGAACATTCTCATTATTTTCCTTTATTTTTGGCCCAAAAATTGCATTTAAATAATTATTTATTGTAATAATACTTTTAAAAAAGGTGTTTTTATATATCTAGTTTAATTCAAGGGACACTTAATACCAAAAAAAAAAAAAATATTCACTAACACGCTTTTGAAAAATAACGGTTCCGAATGTAGTCAGTAACCTTAATTACTCTATTACAGAAAAGTTTTACTATCATCTGAGTCTATACTCTCATTAACCAATACTTAAATGTATGCACATTTAACTAATAGATCTGAGAACACACCAACAAATTTTTTCAAAAACAATTTTTATGCTTAAAGCATATTTCAAAATTGTTTAGTTCGAATAAAGCGTAATAAATAATTAGATAAATTTTAAAATTTTACAAACATAAATTGTATATTCCTCATAATTTGTATTATTTCTAAATTCATTACTAGTATAATAGAAATTTACAGACTTTCTATAAAGTAAAGAATTGTAAATTACAAAATTTACACTGATCAACAGTTTTTTTTCCTTAACATTTAAACTATATGAAAACACGCACACTTTTCCCATTCCCTGAAAACCAGTTACTGTAAATCCCCACGTTATCAGAACGATAAAAATTTACATGCCAATAGCAGGCCCTCTCCTCTCACATTATAAGCCGACTAAAAACAATAATTCAAGCCCTTGTTATAAACACATGGTCTATGATAATAACGTGAAGCTTCAGTTCCATATAAATCCCTTATCAATGTTGACACAGAGGTCACAGTTTGAAGTGACCTCGTAGACCCGAGCGATTTTGTAGGAGAATAAAGCTAAGAATTTACATCGGCGGCCTTTTTTAATACCGAATAATGTCTTTTCGGTGTTGACTCGATCGGGAGTACCACTTGGATAGACGCAAGGTTAAATGGAAGTTTAAGGCGCATTCGCCTTTGCAGTTTGTCCCTTGCTATGGTGGAGATTTAAAGCAGCGATTTATATAAATGGCTGCGACGCTGTTAGCGGAGATAAGGGCTTTTCGAAGAGAAAATTGGTTTATTGTTTATGGTGAATTAAAAGGGGATGGGGGAGAGGGTTGTTTTCTGAATTGAGTGAAGAGTTTAATCGAATTGAAATACTTCGAAATTTGATCTTTTTTAAGAGGGGAGAGAAAATGAGATTTTATAAGAAAATTCATACAGAAAATGAAATATTTTAAAATATTTGACTTGTGTTTTTTAAAAATGTATTAAAGATATCTTAAATAACAGAAATATTTTTAATATCTATTTTAGAATTTTTTAATTTTCGATTTATTGCATTACTCAAGAAACTACACTTTAAGATGACATTTTTAAAAAAATTTATACATATTTTTGTGTTTAAACTATGTTTATTACTCCAATTTTTTAAAGATATTTTTATATACTCGATTGCTACTTTTTCTTAATTTGCTTGAACAATTCATTAATTTTGATAAATAATATTATCTAATAATTATAAAAAATAACAAGTATTTCGATTTGAAAACTTGATCGAATAAATGCTAAAATTTTAAGGTGTAAAAGTAAATATTATTTTATTCTCTTAACAACAAATTAAACAAAATGGTGGAATATATAAAACAGGAGATGATTCTTTAAATCATTTATAACTCTAAAATATTTATTTTAGAAAACCTTGGCCCATTTTCAAAAATTATATTGATAAGGTTTGTCTTAGATCTAAAATCAGCAACCTTTCTTTATTATTAAGAACATAATAAAAAAATTCAAAATTAAAGTTCAAAATTTTTACGTAATTTTATACATATTTGTATACATACACGCATACGAATATGCTGCTCATCAAACTAATTTAACCTCACTTTTTGGCCATAAGTCCGAAGTTGAACTTGGCTAATTTATAAATTTTTAAACTAAATTTAAGATTTTGTTATTTTTATTCTTATGTTATCCATTGAGATTTTGAATTTGGATATTTTTAAAATTATTTTCATATTTTTGTCTTTTAAGAATTTTTGCTGCATTTTTATTTATTTAAATATATAGATATTAGAAACTAGTACGGAAAATTTTAAAAAAGCATTAAAATTTTTTTGAAATTGCTTATAATTGTATAATAAAATACAAAGAGATTAAAAAAATAAAAATTTATTATTATTAATATTAATTTGGGAATTAATATTGATAATAATATATCTTTGTATTAAACGGCATACCCAGACTCACACAACAAATTTCATTTTTTAAATAAAAATTAAATTACAGTCTCTTTAATATTGCAAACAAGGTTTTACAAGTATTTTCTTTGTTATTTCTTTGAATATAAAAAAGTTGAGAGTGTTTGAAAAAACACCATTTTTTCCCTCATTACGTCATTTTTTGTGATTAGTTGATCTGATGAAAAAGGTAACGGGCAAAAAAATAAATAAATAAATAAATAAATAACAAGCCTCCTTCTAATATTTTCCAGTTTTTAATATCATAAGCAGAATTTCTTGATTTAATTTTGTAATTATATAGAAGTATGCATCAATAGAGTTACATATAAATGAAGACAAATTTTTGGTGGGAAAAAAACGTAATATATCTCAGTATTACTATTTAGCAAGAAATAATGTAGTTCTTATATATTTCTGAATGTCAGTCTATCATTAATTTAAATAAATAATAATAATAATAATGCGCTTTTTTATATATTTCTTTTATTTAACTACAATTTCTTGTTAGTACAGCAAAGCAAATTTGACTTCCTGGTCCATTTTCGGATTTAACGCTTCTTTGAATAAGTATATAGAATATTCGGGAATTTGCTAAAAAAAGTATCAAAATCCCAATTATATGAAACGGTGGCTTGCATAATTTTTACTCATTGGAAAACGGCCCGGACCTGGAAGTGAGTTTGTTAACACTGAACGATGCTAATTTTTCACACACATGAGCGAGTAAAATCAGAATACGATATTTAGTTTATGCAATTTTCTGTCAAAAAAATTATTTCCAAGTTTGATCCTATTCTCTAAGACAGTGATTCCCAAAGTGGTCTATATAGACCCCCAGGGGTCTATGACGACCTGCAAGGGGTCCACGTCAGCAAAAAAATAATTTGGGGGTCCATTAGGTGAAAGTGGGGGTCTATGAGATAGTGACTCTCATTAAACCAGATCGTGTGACTTTTAATTTTAAAAGAAAATTTTTAATCGTGTAAACCAAATTTTACTTGTTTAACAGATTTATTTACTAAATTTAATGAAGTTAATTTGCACTTACAAAGTGACAGCATAAATTCTTTTTAAACAGGAACCATTTCAGCGTTTCTTTCCAGAGAAGCAAAAGAAGTACAATACCTTAGGTCCCGTATTTTTTCAATTTGTCACAGACAATCTGTCAGGACGTTTTAACCTGCATTCAAAATTTAACTGCATTTTATTCAGATTTTGAAACAAGGTATGAGAATACTTTGAGACTATGATAATACCACAGTAAGTAATGAATTTGTATGGTCACATTAGGAAAAAAAGCTCACTCATGATAACAGGAACTGATCGTAATATGCATTAATGAAGATCTTAAAATTTAGAAACGGGTGTTAGTAATTTTGGCATTAAAAAGGCAAACCTGTTACTTGTTCCGAAAATGGAATATAATGAGGAAGTTTTAAATTGCTTTTCTTAGTGAGGAGTTTCAGCGCAGTTGTGCTTTTTTAATTTTAAACATTATACTTCATCATTCAGATATTTAATTTTTTTAATGTAGTAGTAATAGAATTAGATATCAAAAATACATTTAAGGTGATAAATTTGCAAGAATTCAATATTAATGAAGCAGGGGTCTACCCTAAGCCGAAAAACATGGCAAGGGGTCTATGAGACAAAAAAGTTTGGGAACCTCTGCTCTAAGATAACTTTAACGTTCCCCCCAAAAAGAACTCAATGAATGTCAGAACCACATAAAAACAGACTTTCCCACCAGCTGACTACCTTCAGCAAGATAAACTAATACCAGTGAACGAACCCTATTTGTAACTGAGTCCTATAGGATGACCGCAATTACTCGGTTCGAGTATTCCAAAAACGAAAGGACCCTAGTAATGGATCCTTTATCATTGACGTCTTTCAGTTCACTGTATGAATGGGGTCACGTGTTTCTCCCATGATCTACGAATACAAGTAACACGCGCGCGGTGTGTGGTGGGTAGTTGTGTGACGCTCTGGAAAATGATGGTTATAACAAGAATTGTCTATTCCCCACCCCACATTCGTTACAGTGAACAACGGGGGGTTCCCCAAGCCTTCGGGCTAGGGTAAGATAAAGGATAAGTGAATGAGGTACATGATACGCTAGCGAAGAGAAAAAGTATATATATTACGCACCAAATACAGGAATACATCACTTATTACTGTTAATTTGTTTCTAGAAAGTATCGCATTAAATAAATCCAAACTGAGTGAAACATTATTTCGATAGAAGAATGAGTAATTTGTGCCCATCAAATCTTGTTAAAGTAAAACAAAAATATTTGTATATTTACCTAAAAATAATGAGAAATAATATAAAAGTGAAAAAAGTAAAAGTAATAGAACACAAAATGAAATAGAAAATTATTATTATTTTAACTAGAAAATCAGCCAAAGTTTCTGCACCAATTCCTCCCACCCTTTTCTTTTTGCGCATATTGTACGATAACATGATATCATTTTTTAATTTTCGTCTTGCTCAAAGGATCATTTTTTTTTTCATTTGAATCATTTTCTTCAATCAATTCAAAGGTTCTTCTACAGAAATTGGATAATTCTTCATGATTTTCAGAGTTAGCAGTATGCTTGATGTTTATCTGCATCTTTCGATGTTCAGTCTACAGCTGCATAATCAAACAAAAAGTAACTATTTTTAATAATGTACTAATATATGCTTCCTTTTTAATTCATCTTCAAAATTCTTTTCACAAGTAAGTAATAAATTACCTAAAATAGAAAAAAACTATGATAGTAATTACATTAATCATTGGATAGACTCTAGCAGGGGTGGGTGGCGAACCTTTATGGTCCAACTTGCCATTTCTTCTAAAGAGTTTAATAAGGTGTAGACGTGCGGTCAAATAATTTTGATCTGTGATTATTGGGAAATAATAAGACTAAATACTAAGAGAACACAAAACTCTTTATTTACCACGAAAAAATACCTTTTGTATTGTATAGTTATAAATGTTTTAGTTATATGTGTAATTCAAATTGAAGTATCATTAGTGTGAGCTCTATTGTTGTATATTGTGTGTATGACAAATACCTTATATTAGGATTGTAAGATATTACTTTTAGTGGAATGTATGCTCAATTGGAGTTATTATTTAACATATAAGCAATTAATTATTTTTACTGTAGCTCACTTTTTTGACAAGAGAGCTTGCAGATTGTTTCAAAATGCCGTTTTATAAAAGATATTCTGCATACCACTATTCCAGAACATAAACCACACAGCGCTTTGTCGCCTTTACTAATAATGCCATATTTCTAGACTCACCAAATTTGAAATTCTCTGTTACACTTACTACCTTGCCCTTTTAATCTTTTGCTGAACTAGCTATGTTAAGTAACACTTAAAAATTGTAAATATAACACAAATAAACTTTAAAATACAGTTGTATCAATGAAATTGACTATGCTATGCGTAGACAAACTTTGCATCATAAGCAATTGTAGTCCACGATGTAACTAAGGCAAGACAATAAAAAACGAGTGTGAACTCCGCCGCACCGCGACCGATCACTCGCATTTGTTCGTAATACCTCATAGTGAACTTAGTTATTTTGAAATAAAATGTAAGCCATTTCGATCACTGGAGTGCCCAAAATATTGTGTCACGTGCCATGAATGGCACGCGTGCCAATAGTTCGCCATTCCTGGACTATAGTAATTGCTATAATTGGTTTGTTATTGATAATTGTGTTAAACTCAAAGTAGTTGGAGTTAAGTAACGATGTTTTTATTAAAATGTTTGTGTGCGTGTGTGTGTGTGTTAGAGATACATACTACACACAAGCAAAAGTTATAAAAATGTATTACAGTCCATGTAAGTGTGATATTCTTAATTTATTTCAAACCGAGAGAATTATTGATATTTAAAATAATTCTTGTGTAACACTGAATTGTTCCAATGAGTTCAATTCTTATGTTTTATATACATATAAATAGGTATCAAGGTCATTCACCCATAAATTTACGTAATGAAATAAAATTAAACATTCAAATCATGTTTCAACAGCTAGAAGGTACAAAAAAATTCTCAGAAATCAAATTTATTTTAAATAACATGGAATCACAAAACACAATCGAACATTTCTTCCTCGCTTCACACACATCGAGGTCGATAACCCAACTACCCAGGCAATTCAAAAACAACTCATCAGAAAAACATCAATTTCATTTCAAATCCAAAACAGAAATAGCATTTCTGACAAAAACTTTCCAACGCGTGTACGAATATATATTTCTAAATTACCTTTTTTCCGAGGCACAACCAACAGCATAGGTAACAAGAGAGAAATCGAATACGAGAAAATACTAGAAAATTTGCACCCCAAAAGGTAGACAAGGTCCCTATCAAACGGGCGTTGTGAAATTTATACCAAAAAATGCCATAAATATGCGGCTCCCGGCAGCCAGAGCCTCCCCGGAGACGTAATTAGGCCTCCACAAAACGGTCGGTCGCGTGAAAGGACGTCAGTTATACATCAGGTATATTTTACGTGGTGCCGAACAAAGGAATATTTATAGTGGAAAGTGCAATTTCGAGTGAATTTTTGGTGACTCCTTGTTGGGCAGTAGTATGATACTTATATTCTTACCTTATTTACTTATATCTTGCAATCATTATTAAGCAGAAAACAGGTAATATAAAAAAATTAAGTCAATTTCTACTTAGATTAACAAAGAAAATTTTTATTTTAGCTACTTTTTATTAAATAGTTACATTTAATATAAATATGTATATACATAGGACAGAATCACAATATTAAGTGGTAATTATTTTTTTTAATTATCATTTAAGTATCGTATTGTTATCCAAAACAATCTTGTATATAAAATTTTCAGTTCAACTGAATGCTTTAAAACGTGAAAAAAAAAAAACATTTTCAAGTTTTGACACAAGTCGCCAAAAATGATGCCAACGTGGCTGTATTTGTAATTCTTTAAATAATTAGCTTTAATCAATTAATTTTTATTAATTATAATTAAATTTATTGCCATCCAAAATAATCCTGTATATAAAATTTCAGCTCAATGGAGCGCTTTAAAATGTATTTTATTAACGATGGAATATTACACGAAGATAAATAAATAAATATATAGACAGTGTGAGCTAATAGTAGGAATTGAATAATTAAATTAATTATTCAATTATTAATTATTAAATCCTATATGTATTATATAGGAAATGATGGTTAAATTAAATATCCTATATAATATATAGATAAATAAAAGAACGCTACATAACTTTGTTTTATTGCAATAATGTAACTTTGCTTAGCTAAAATCATACATGAAATTTTTACTATGAATTTATTTGTGAAGGTGAAGGGTCTGGCTCTCTTCTTTAATTGATTTTTGCATCATATGGGCTCCTTTTTAATATGCAAACCTATAATGTGCATTAATATAAGTATCTGTCTGAACAACTGCTAGAGAGAGATTTTTTTTCATTTACGAATCAATGAAAGAAAATCTGGACTTGCCCGAAAAGAAAAAAATTTCGTTCGCTAATGAAGGTAATAAAGCTAAAAATAATAAAATCAATCCCGGAGCGATCGCCCAATTATTAATGTGGGAATCCAACCGAAATCTTCCAAAAAGATTGGATTCTTCAGATGGCGGGGTTTTTATGGCGTGGTGTCTAGGGGTTTTTAGGGTGTGTTAGTTAATTTTGAAATAAAGTAGACAACATAGTTCAAGAAAGAAACTAGTTGAAAACTAAACAATTTATTAAGAATTATAGGGGAGTATTTACATGGGGAATATTGCAAAAGAATAGGAAAGTTAGATAAGCATATTTCGGAAGAATAGGGAAGTTAGATCACATTACTTTAAGGGAGGCAATTGAGATTAAATAGAATTCATTATGGTGCTAATAAGACTTACCGCCTGGCGCGGACGAATGATAGAACTCGTTATGGTACTATTAAGATTTACCGCCTGGCGCGGACGAAAATGCGCTGACGCGCGAAACACGACTTCTCTCAACGAATGTTAGTGGGCCTCTGGCGAAAAAGGTTCATGTCGGCGTTTTTAAAAAGGACGCTAGATGGCGTTGATGTGGAATACTGTTTTGATTAGAATTGCCGACCTCGGTAAATGTGATATGATCTAACTTCTTACAAATGGAATATCCTACATTAATGTTATAGAAAAATGTAATGTAATAAAATGCATACAAACCAACAAAAAGTATGTTTAATAATAATAGATAAAAATAATTTTCAAATAATAACTCACATCGTGAATTATAATATGTGTGTGATATATATAAATATAGTTAATGTATTGAGAATTCTAAATAAAGTTTAACTTATTCATGATATTCTAGAGTGAAAACCATATTTTTTATTCTTTATCTTGACAAAATAAGTACATATAATTAGTGTATACGATATTTTTGATGACAAATACAGTTATTATTAAAGTAATTTATTACATACATCTATAAAAAAAAAAAAAAAGAGAAGAAATAGCCGCAGTTTAAAATAAAGAAGTTCATACACTTTTGAACTGGTTACACGTTGTACTATTGAAAATAAACTTTATAATTTTAAGTTAAGATTATATTTGACAATCAGTCTTACGAAACTCTTGTGGATTTAGAGTACAGTTTTTTTCTATTATTTCATGATCATTCTTCCTCTATTCAGTTTTATCGGGACCTCGAGCAGAGAAATTTGCGACTTTACCACTATAAGATACTTCGGTTTTTGATGGGTATAGAATGACGAACTATTCAACTTTGAATAAATAAAATATCACATTCGAATATATAAAATTTGAAATGTTTCATCAACTACATACATACTATAATGAGGGGAAAATATTTGAATATATATAAATGAACACTTGAAAATGTGTAAATGAGTGCAATTATGTTTTCAAGATAACAATCAGAATAAGTTGGCCCATATACTCAAAAGAAAGAAATATTTCGACTCTGTATAGATGGTTGAATATATAAAGCAATTAAAAAATTTTAGCAATGCTTTTATCTTGAATAATTATTTTGTGTCAAGGATGTTACTGTTATAATTAACACGTTATCGATATTTATTTCGAACTTGAGATTTAGATCAAGTATTAAAAAATATCTAATTGTAATGTCTTTGTATAGTTATAAAAGCATAGGACCAACAGCCGAAATTACTTTTAAATAAAAAAAAATTAATACGTTAATATTTCATTTTGACTTCACTGCTATATACAAAACAGCATATATTTAAATATACTATTCATCTTAGTTGAAATCAATTAATCAAAATTTTAAATAAGTAGAATGATATAAACACAAGTATAGTATAATATAGCAAAAATGACAATTACATAAACTTATATTAATATTGGAGTATTTTTTTCCTTTAAAAATGAGTTCCAATTTTGAGTTTTGTTACTAAAGTGTATGTATATAATATTTTCGTAATTATATTTTGACACTATATTTAGGAAATATTTTTTTGGTTTAAATTAATAAGTAAGAAAATGCTTTTGTAAATGTGTTTTTCCTTTTTCCTCTGAGCTGCAAACGATAATCTTATTCAATTAACCGTAGTTGTTTCTTTTTCTTAATTCATTTGCATACCTAACACCTCAAAAACATTTAGTTAGCATTGAAATCACAGTTTCTCTCTCTTTCTTCATTTCTCTCTTTCTCTGACCTCAGACTCAAGGATAACGAATTTTACGATTTTGGATGATAGAAAACACTGTATCATTTCTTTTTTTGCTACATCTTGTCAAGTGCACTTGCTTAGAAACATTCCGTACTTATTCTAAATTCGTGATGTTTTCTACATATCTGACACTACATTTTATCGATATTGGGAGATGAAGGCTTTTAATTTCTTTATCATCTATGGAATAACATTTCTCAAAACTATAAGAGCACGACAATTTTATAAGTGAATATTGTTTTTAAAAATCTCGAAACTGTACGGCTTATGTTTATAAAAATTGAAGACTCAGAAACTTTTATTCTTAATGTATGTAACACGTTGCTGTATTGTTACTTCAATACTAGTTTTATTTATGTTTGTTAAAGGACTTTCCGTCTTTTTTATTGAAATGGGCCATTTTCTCTCAATACGCTGGTTCTATTAATGAGATTCATTATTTTTCTTACAGATTTACTGAATGAGCTTTGTATCAGCAACAGATTGGTTTTATTATTTAGTTTCATAATATCATATGTTACTTTTTTTTCCAAATTTTATTGCATTATAATTTACACAAATACATAAAATAAATGACATTCACTAATGTACTTAATCATCAAAGCTAAGTATCACTAATTGTTTCCCTCAAGTTCTATCAAACTACTATTACGATAGTTTTGTAACGCTTATACACATGAATCTTTTTAACCTTCATACATCATTCCTAAAAATCGCAGTACTTAAAAAGCACATGATTTTCTACGTGTATACTGGTTTTTACTCTAATTATATTTTTAATTAAACTCATATATAATCAATCAAAATATTTAAGTTGTATAACGAAAATGATTTCGCCAAAACTCATTTCAGTTGCTGTGAGACTACCCTAACATGCAAGTACCATTTTTTCGTTGTTGAATAAACTTAATGATCGTTGATTAATATTTAATTTAATTACATTTTAAAAATGCATAAATCTTTTATATGTAGTTTATATTTGCTCTATTATAATTGTTTACATTTTTATTAATATATAGATAATTATTATGGTTGAGTTAAAAAGATCAATGTTAAAACTGATTGTAATACCTCTAAATAGTTATTAAAACTAGTGGAGAAGGGATCGCCTTGGCTTTTTGTAATGCATCAATACAAAAGTCCTTTTTACTTATTTTTTTAAGCAGGAAGGTTTGATAAAAGCTTTTTACAATCAGGAATCAACATTTTAATTAAAGAACAAAGTTAACTAAAACCACTTTCAATTTCCACACAATCCCTGGTGATACTTGAAATAGTTAATTTTACAAACAAAAATAGTTCTTTAATACAGAATTAAATACACCAGTTATGAAAAATATACACAATTCCAAGAAAACAAGTTTTTATCCCAGTTTCTCAATAAATCTTCAAACATTGTACCTTTTGTATGCGGGATAAAAGTTACAGCTACCAAATAAAGAAAAGGGAAAATAAGTCTAACAACACTTAACAATTTATCTTGCAGAAATAAGAAGATTGTTTGGTACTTAATAGAAATTCACTCGACTCCCTTATGCTTTAGTCGCTTACCTCGATCAACCTCAAAGCTAGACATCGCGAAGTCATTCTCGACGTAGAGAAAAAGGAACCCAAAACAAAATAAAATAAAATCAGCAACGAGGAGAAAAGCAACAGGTTGGCTTGACATCCAAAATTTATTGTCGAGAAGTAATCCTCTTACAGTCTTTGATTCCTTATTCTGAAGATTAGGTTAGCGTTAGCTGCAGATGGACTAAGCTTATCCTGAGGCGAAAATTAAATCCCTTTCTCCCGATGAAGAGAGTAAATTCCCTCTTCTAAAGAAAAGATGGGGAAAATTGTTTTATTTCCCCCTCGGATTGAATAAGAGTTACAGATTTTTTTTAACGGTATATTTATGAATTAACTCAAAACGATAGAAACTGAATATAAAAAAAAGGAAAGTTTTCAATAAAAACTGTTTTTTTAAAATAATTTTTTTCAAAATTTGTATTAAAAATAAAAATTTAATAAAAAATTGAAAGAAAGATTCCAAAATAATTTAATTTTCATAGAAATGTATGTTTTTTTTTTTCGTTAATGTATTTTGTACTAGAATAGATTCCAAAAATAATTTATTCGTCTATATACATTTGTAAAAATTACTATAAAAGCAGTTTGGAAACCAGTATTTTAAATGTTCACCAAAGAAAATTGCAGCCTTAAAGGAAAACGATTGTGTAGAAATAATATTACATTATTGTCTAATGATTTAGCATTTATTATATAACTGAACTACTTAGTTTATTATATACTAACTATTGCATTCAATTTTATTGCCTTAATGTTACATATGTCTAAGCCCTCAGAGATTCATCCTCTTTTGGATCGTACGAGATTCACAGTTCTGAGATACTCTAACGATCTTTAGCTCTTCACTTCTCCTCTCTCTTTCTAAATTTCTTTAACACGGATGACCCCCGCAGGATACCCTAGAGATATTTTTCCCTTGTTGACCCACCTTCTTGTCAACCAATACTTACTTTTTCTTTCTTCTTTCATCTTAAGTCAAATAAGAGATTTTCGATACCATGTATGGAATTGTTTTTTTATCACATTTTTGACATTAATTTACATTAAATAATATTTGTAATAGTTATTTACTAGATGTACTTGATTACTGTAGAATTAAAAGTGTTTGGTTCATCTAAGACTAAAATGGCCTCGTGATAATAAAGCTAATCTAACAATATATCAGTCTGAATTCGCAGTTTTATAATTATTTTATTACCGATTATATATCTCTTCCATTGATTTTTTTAAACGCCAATTTTCAATCAAGCCGAAATTTGCGATATGAATGAACGTTTAATGTAGTAATCTTTATATAATTTCAAAGTACGTTTTATGCCGCATAATCGAATTACAATATTAACGTTCAATTTTCCATGCTTTTTAAACTCTGTTAATTTCATATTTTATTTTTTCAAGTACCGTATATTTCTGAATATACGCTAATCCATGTACAAGCCGAAAGTGCGATTTTTTTTTAAATATTTACTTAAAACTTGAATTTTGTACATAATTGAATTTAAAAATATAATTCTTGTATTTTCACATATGTTGTTAAGTGGGTAACACGAGTTGAACATTTTCCAATTAAATTGCTATAAAGCAAGAAGCCAACAACGATAGCTTTATTTATGATAACCCTATCTGAAGCCAACGCATTTTTTCCATTCGTTTATTTCGTGTACACTATATATGTCTTAGTCTTAACTTTCTACTCCATTTTCTTTCTTCTGAAAATGATCTGGAAGAAAAATCAGCGTACGACAAGTGAATATCGCCGCATGATGAACATTTGCATTCAGAAATCCTTATGAACCAATGAAAATTTTGAGAACTATACTGAAATTCGGGTTCTAACACTAACTTCGAAAAATTTATGAATTATATATATTTTTTTCCTTTAGAATATATTTTTCCTATTTAAAATACCCCAAAAATTAAATGAAATCGCTTGCACATGGCTACAGGAAATTTGTTTTTATAGAGGGGAGTGGGGCGAGCAGAAAACGTTTTTCCTAAACTGCCTTTTTCCCGAGATTTGCGGATCCGATTTTAAGATGACCTCCTTTACTTTAATTATTGAAAAAGTTCCAAAAATTCTCAGCTTGTACACGGAAATATAGGGTATTTGAAAACTTTTTGAGATATATTGTAATTACCTTTTAAATTTAATAAACAGAGAATATAGACTACAGATTTTTTCCCCACAAATAATGTACATTAAAAAATTGTTGGAAATTATTGCAATTAATAATTCTTACTATTTCTATTTTCTTGCTATATATGCTTTCTAAATTTGAAGGTATTTTACTAGTCATTTTACATAACGCAAACTAAATAAATTAATGAAAATTTCAAAAACGACGTACAATCGTTTCAATTTCCCCTCTCCGTATATCATATTATTAAAAAACAAGTAACATAAAAGAAATTTTTTAAAGTCAATTCCTACTTAGATCAACAAAGAAAAATTTTATTTTAGATTTCTATTAAATAGTTACAATTACTATAAATATGTATGTACATCACAACATTAAGTGGTAATTAATTTTTATTAATTATCATTAAAGTATAGTATTGTCATCCAAAACAATCGTGTATATAAAATTTCAGTTCAACTGAATGCTTAAAAACGTGAGAAAAAAACCTTTTCAAGATTTGACACGTCGTCAAAAAGTATGCCAACGTGGCTGTATTTGTAATTCTTTAAATAATTAGTTTAAATCAACTAAAATTTTTATTAATTATACTTAAATTATTGTATTGTCATCCAAAATAATCATGTATGTAAAATTTCAGCTCTATTGAGCACTTTAAAATGTATTTTATTAACGATTGAAATTCCACCAAGATAAATAAATATATATAGAGAGAGTGTGACCTAACAGTAGGAATTGGACAACGTCAAATTTTAATGTAAAACAACCTAAATCTTAAGAAATTGCATAAAAACTTTATGGATACAGATACGTTATACTTGTAGATATAAATAATTTAAAGAATTTATATATATACAGATACAAATTCGTCTATCGAAAATTTACAGATATACTTTTAATTTATGAAAACGAAAAAAATTACCAAATAAATAATTTAATAACATCAACTTTCTTCAAATTCTAAGCCTAGAAAACATACAACATATTTCAACAAACACTAGAAACGACAATTGCCGGCATATAGAAAAGCAATGATATATTACCCTTCGTTAACTGACTCGGACACGAATTTAATGAAATATTTTAGGATAATTAACAGATCATTAGAAAGTTCTACCCTATCGAAATTCGACTTGAAGCCAAATTCCCCCTTACGTGCCAAATTCAGGGTAAAAGTTAAATCCTTTAACAAGATGACGGGGACGCTCTCAACTTTCTAATTTATTTGTGCACGAAACTGTAGGACGGCGTTGTTCAAAGCGCGGACAGGGATGCCTCTATAAATATTGTCGAAGTTTGGCAAAGTTTAGCAAAATGAGGAATACCTGCAATGATTTGTAGCCAGGGATATAAGGTGGCTTGTATAATAAGGTGTTAACTTGAGCAGCAAACGCGTTATTAAGCAAGCAGAGATGGATAGACGCGTTTATTTATTGGCAAATTAAGTTGATAATCATTGGGTTATTGAATCCTGTATGGTTGATGTTTCAAATAACAAGCTAAAAAGTTTGACGCTGTTAAATAAAAATTTAGTGGAAAATTGAATATATGTGGGCTACACACATATAAATTTTAGAGATAACAATATTTTTTTTAAAAAAATAATAATAAAGTAAGTAATATAAAATAAATATAAAAAAATGTAAAATATAAAAGTAATATATAGTATAAGTATAGTACAGTATAAGTATATATATATATATATAGTATAAGTAATATAAAAAAAATTAAATCAATTACTACTTAGGTCAACACAAAGAAAAATTTTATTTTAGTTACCTTTCATTAAATAATTACAATTAATATAAATATGCACATACATATGACAGAATTAAAATATTAAATTTCAAAAAAAAAAAAAATGTTCCTAGCAATTTTCTATTTTCCTTTCTATATAGGGTGTCGGACTATTATTTTTGTTTACTATTTATTCAAAAATTAAGTTTAATTATTTCAACAAAGCATATTAAAAAAAAATAAATAAAATTCTCAGAAATTAGGCCATTCCAGGTGGGATTTGAACCCCCGCCCTTTGGATTAGAAGTCCATTGCGCTACAGGGACACAACGAGATATTTTCCTTTTTATACATAGTGTTGGACTATTATTTTTGTTTGTTACTATTTATTCATTTTTCATTTTAATTAATGA
>BMAV01025533.1:57610-67909 GCA_019973955.1 Trichonephila inaurata madagascariensis
TATATATTTTTTACTTATGTCGCTTATAATTGCACAAAAAAAATTCTACGTACATATTTCGTAAGCAAAATATGAATTTTTAAATATAATTCAGACAAAAATTAAATCCGGGATTGGAAAAAAAAAACCGGGATCCCGGGGCTGCAAACCCTAATCTCGTCATCCATTATTTCCACGTTTTTACATTAAAGACACTACTGGAAAAATATTTTCTGCAATATTTTCTTTCAATGTATGGCATTAATTTCTCTATAAACATGACAAAAATTTTCAATCTAAATACAAAATTCTTATAGTTTAACTGTTTTCTCTTGAAAATGAATAGGATCTAATTTTAAAAAATTCCTTTTTTCAGAAGGAATATTGATTAGAAGTTCAAGTAGTTCGAAATTATTTTTTCATAGCTAGTCCTAAAGAATTTTTAAAAAATTATTAAATAAGCAACATTTTTGTGTTAAAGTAAAATAAATTTCATGTGCTGCAATATAAAGATGAAAGTATAAATCAGATTGTATGCTTAAAACGTATATTCATTCAAACCGAGATGAGAACAATTATGTGCATTAAAATATACTACCCTATAGAGGGGTTATTAATAAAGTCAGAATGTGACACATAAATAAACCTTTTCGTATACGAAAATAAATATACTACTCTCTAAGGGTTGTTAATAAAGTCGAAGTGTGGCATTAACAAATTAACCTTTACATACCTGAAAAGACTATATTCAGTTTGATTTTATTTTCTATAATGTGAGAAAAAGAAAAATAATTATTTTTAAGAAACTAATTTATGGAAATAAAATTAAAGAATTCAATTCAATTTTATCCAAGTTTGTTTGATTCCTTTTTCACGCAACAAGTGAATCGTTCATGTCTTAAGAGAAAACTTCATTTTAGATAAGAGTTTAAATTTATTTAAAAAAAAAAATTGAATGTCAACATTAGTTTTCTGAATATCGTTTTAGTTATTTTGGATTACTGACGATTCGTATTTAAAGCCGCAAGAAACATACAGGAATATCTGAGTTATTAATGATATAGCAGAAAAAAGTGAATTGATTGTTTAATTAACATCACACTTTGAAGTTATACGAAGGTTTTGGCGACGGACCTCAAAATTTTAAACCATGGTCAACTTGAAAGAACACCCCACATGAAACATATAACTCTTCAAACTTTCACACTTCAATGGGAGGGCTCTTCTGAACCTCATGCATCATTCCCTCTATACGACGGACATTCAGTGGCAGCAGGACACAAACCCACGACTCAGCAGAAGCAACGTCAGTTACGAGTTCGGTGCATGACCATTCGCTATTGCGACTACCCCCAAAGTTATCAAAGAAAATTCAGTATACTGTATCCCCTTGTAACTTCAAGAAGTGTCGTAAATTCAAAATTTCAGATTTTACTTGATTCATGGTTACATATGTAATTAAAATTGCAATATTTCAACAGCATATTTTATATTCCTCAAATTTTTTCTCTTTTCAACAGGTACAACCAGTTCTCCCCATACTCAAATCACTAGTCAAGAGGATCAAGTACTTCAAAGAATGGTTCCCAATGATTCTTCTGGAATCAAATCAGAGCCTCCACCATCTCCTTTATTAACACCTGACCCTAGTCCACCTGTTGCCGGTGGACAATGGCCACAGCAGAACTCGTGTAGAAGAGGCAATCTGCAGTTGTGGCAATTTCTGGTCTCTTTACTAGACGACCCAACGACAAACGGTAATTTCATTTCCTGGACTGGTAGAGGAATGGAGTTCAAGTTGATTGAGCCAGAGGAGGTAAATTTATAGCTTATTTTAACATTGCGAATTTTCCAATGTGTTCGTTAATATGATAAAATACGAAAACAGTAAAGTGGAATAATTTTGTGTAAGAATTGAAGTCCATTACCTTAAATTGTCTCTGTTGGAACCGAATGAGATACAATGCGATCAATTTAGATGTATAAATTAATTTCTTGTGTCGACGACGAATTATTGAAGAAAAATGTATTAATTTCTTTTTATGAATTGATAGTACAAATAAATATTTGATAGGTTTTTATTTAAAGCATATATTTTAAAATAAATCTCAAAATATAATTATGAAATTACTTAAGCCACACTCTGTCTCATACCATATCGTTTAGGATTCTAAATATTGTTAGAAAAACAGGGAGGAGCAATTCTGCCAACAACCTCAGGCAAAAAGAATTCCAAATTTTTTAAAACTGAAATTTAAGAGAGAGAAAGAGGTAGGATGCTACTATAATTTTTTAAAAGCAAATAGGTTAAAGTAGGAAACAGTTAGTCAAAGGGAAATAATTTATTTAAAATCTACCAAACTATTTCAGAGCTGAAGTACATTGCTGATCTGTAATAATTCCTGATCAGTGTTCTTTGAGTAAGTTGCATTTAATGCGCTCACGGTCAATAATAGCGCACTAAAAAGAGCATTGGATTCAAGTAAAATTGAATACACTCAAAGATGTGTATGAAATATGCAAGTTATTTCAAAATCAGTGCAGCAAAGGAAGTAGGAAAGTAATTATGGAAAGTACACCAGTCACGCCACGTGCTACAAAACAAGCCGCAATGCGATGACATTTAATCCCATAGGCACCTGATGTTGTACTGGGTAAGGTACACGCTTGCAGTGAAGTGTTACCTTAACTCGAATATTGAAGCAAGGCACCAGATCATATTTCATTTGGTTCCAAGCATGCTTTATAGGGCACAAATCCGGGGAGTGGCAAGCTCTCTTTGTGAAAGTAAATGTCTATGCATGGCAAAACTCTGAAAGCCGCCAAGTACTGTCAAGCATCATCTCGCTGAAACAAAGCACGGGGACTTCTTCTGAGGAATAAGAACGTACGAGTTTGTTCAATACAATCCACCTATTACTGAAACGTCACTGTGCCACAAGCTACAATTAGAGGGTCGATTATCAAATGGTACAGTTTCTCGGGCCATAGTGACTGCAATTTAAACATTATGTCGCTCAATACAAAGCCATTTTAGACCGTTATTCAGGTGCTCACCACACCCAGACTCATTGGAACCTAAAATAGATGAACATTATAGAATGCCATTCTATTGCACTCCACGTTGTTCTGACTTGGCACCATTGTAAATGAAGCCGTCGATGTTTCGGTGAACTCATAATGAGCTCTGCGATCTCGAACTTGCTTCTTGACTGCGTCTTCGGTAAAATTTACATTCCCATTCAAACTTTTATACCATAGATTTGTGTGTACCTAGGGAATAAGTCTTCTGCCCTCTTTATCTGATGGTGTGTCTGGTCCTTTTTGAACTGGTGTAGTGTGTGTTATTTTCTTCATATGTCCATTGTTGGCAACATTGTTTGATAAGTATTGTTGGACAGATATGTTCGTTACGGACTATACGACACGCCAACAATTAGCAAATTTCATTCCAATGTTACTTCTAGCAAAATGTGTCAAATGTTAATTTGTCGTTTAAAAAGGTATTACATCCGTTAGCGTCTTTCGCGTTCATGCGGAGCCTATAAAACAATAATTCTGCCAGCTGCTCAGGATTGCATCGCTTATGCTGAGGATACGAGATCGCATGAAATTTAAATCAATTGCAAAAGGGTATTTTTTTTTTATAATTTGCAAAGTTTTAAGCCTGTGACAGGATTTTTTCGAAATGCGCTATTTTCTTTAACCCTGAGCGTACGTACCAAAGAAATATATAAACATATATATATATATATATATTCCAAAATTTATCCACAAATAATTCCATTTTTAAAACTAGTATTTTCAAATTAAAATGACAAGTTCCAAAATGCTTCGTGGCAAAAGCCAGATTATTAACAAGCATCTTCGAAAGCCAAAGATAACAAAAAATAATCTATAGATATATTACATATAGATTAAAGTTTTCTACATTCAAAAAACATCATTAGATAAAAAGAAAAAAAGACCCTATACATCACAGAACTAATTTTATTGCATAAACATTCTAGCAAATGTACTTCATGTAATTTATTTTGATTTAGTGTATTACTTAAAAAAATACTACACACAGAAAATTCATTAAAGCTCCAAAAAGTAGGACCACAGAATTCATATTCTATAATCAATGTCTGTAGTCCTCTAAC
Source organism: Trichonephila inaurata madagascariensis (assembly GCA_019973955.1). Lineage (NCBI taxonomy): Eukaryota > Metazoa > Arthropoda > Arachnida > Araneae > Nephilidae > Trichonephila > Trichonephila inaurata. The sequence continues at coordinate 61,735 of BMAV01025533.1, forward strand.
TTTGCTTATGTTAAGCTCTGAAATTATTTATTAAGCGTATAATTGGGCTGTAACAGACTGAAAGATAGTATGAGGAAAGGACAGACAGAAACACACACACAGAGGGCTTGAAAGATACAAAGTTCCATCATATATTTCAACTTACTTGCGCCGGTACCTGGAACGAAATCACAAGTAAATTGAAGCTATCGTATAAAGGAATACAAAGAACATTTCAATAAATATGATGAATTCTGAGGATATTTATATTACTTTATACATTTTTAAATACATTTAATGAAGTTGAAATAGTTTTAATACAAATATTCTAAAAAAAACAAGAAAAAAAGGTTTTTACTTAAAAAAAAGAACACATTTAGCTATATAACTAAATTGCATGAAACTTCAATGCAATTACTGGTAACTAAAACTTTTTTAAACAAACATTGAGACAGAATTTTAAGTCTCTTTTTTTAAATATCTTATAAATAACATGATTATAATTATCGCATAGTAAAATTCTACCCTAAGAAGCAACCTCAACGTATATTTTTTCGTTCAGTTTGCATCCCACTTAGTCAATATATATACGTATTGTAGTCCTTATTTCCTTGTTTATCATTTACTTACACCAAATTTACTCACACTTATTTTCAGAGTAGACATTCTTAATAATAAAAATACTCTTTACTCACATAGAAACTTTGCTTAATACATTTGCGTATGATTTTTCTTGAGAAATATTGAAGATAGGCCAACATTATTGATTTCATAAATAAAACTTTTGCATCAAAATCATTTAAATAACAGATATGCAGAAGTCCTGGCAAATGTTTTTTCTTACTAATTCGTCATGTGATGTGCGATTGCCGTATGGAAATGCAAGTTCTCCTAAAGTACATTAATTCGAATTTACTGTTAAGTAAATGCCATATTTATAAATTCGATCATTTTATGTAATTATGTAATGCAAAACAGTTGATGCAAAATAATTTACTATGGTAGGTACGTTCACAGTGTGTTGAGTTTTGAATTTCTTGACTTCCATTTTCTCCGGGTCATTTAAATTAGAAGTTTTTCTTTCAGAGTATTAAGTATTTCTCTACCTCCCAATGCTTTCAAGAACTTCGGCGTGAGAAAAAAAAAAAAAAATAATAAAAAAAATAAAATAAAAAACCTTACTTGAAGGAGGACTTGAAATGAGTAATTCAAATTTTCATGTCTAAGATATGGAAGAAAAATCTTTAACTATTAAATATTCCCTAATGGAACCAGGTAATCACAATTTTAGATCTGTGACGGACAAGGAGTTCACTTTGAAACATTAACAAAACGTTTCAGAAATTACTATTACTTGAGAAAATAATCTGGAACTTTCTCAAATTCCAAAATCCAATCCAAAGATTCTGTATACAAAAAGGAAATCAAATATTTCAGGCAATAATATCATTAAGATATGTTCATTATATAGTAATATATAGTAACTTTATATTTTAAACTTGGAGCCTAATGGGCTTGCAGTATATATTTTGAAACGGTTCAGTTCGGACAAATATATTCTATGGAAGAATATCATATCCCGGTACCTTATATATAAATAAAATGCCATTCAACATACTAAAGGGAAAAAGAGCAAAAAAGCTAATTTTGAAATTTTAGAAAAAGTCGCTCGGTGGCTTAAAGGTAGCGTGCCCGCCTAGTAAGCCCAAGGTTGTGGGTTCGATACCGGTTGCAGTCGATAGATTTTCTGGATGCGAAAATCGAAGGCACGCATGTCATATGATTATGTGGCATGTAAAAGACCCATTGAGCATCCATTTGGCTCCGGTACTCTCTGCAAAATTAAATCACGGCAATACTTAGCATACGACGAGAGGCTGAATTAAAATTAATTCAAGCGTCAAATATTTGGTAGCGAGTGTCACCACTAGATGGTGCCACCACTGAAATAGCTCTCACATTTGAGAAACTTACTGTGTCTGCAAAGGCATGTGTGCCAAAATGCAGCCCATCTGAAAAATATATATATATATAAGAGAAAGGAAACATTTTATAATTTATACACATTAGGAATTATCACTCGTATTAACAGCCATACTTAGAACAACACGACTTAAAAGTGTAAAACTTTTGTTTGTTAATAATCGCATGCAAAACTTCGTTGACATTTCCTGAAAATGTAACATTTGTTTTAGTTTCTTACATTCTTCTCGTTTTTGCCAAAAACCTGTTGCATGTAATAATCGTGGAAAATACCACTCCAAACACTGCTTTAATGCTTTGAGTTGTATAAATTGAGAAGGACGTACGGGTGACGTCACTCATCTCATATGCTATTGTAGACTGTCTAAGGCAAACGCCGAGAATGGTTCATCGATTCTGCTTTTATTCGAATGATGAACTTTCTCAAACGAATTTAATTTGCAAGATAATGCAATATATAGCATTTGTAATCATATACATGATTTAGAACAAATAATTTTAACATGCAATAAATGTACATCTCAATGAAACAAATGTAAAATAGACTTATAATCACTCCACGATGCAATATCACTCACATAACTTTTACATAAGCTAATGATTAATCTACAAGTAATTAGAGCTTTTTTACAGCGAATCAAATACTATAGTATCTTTTAAATTTAAAGAGAAAACTATAAAAGAGGATAATAGAATATATATTTTACTCCAAATCCTATATATTTTAATCAATCAAACAACTTGCACAACATTTGTAAAATGAGATTTACTAAGTGTGAATTAATTTGTAAAAACTTGATTAGTCTTCAGAATTACCAAATAGGAAAAATGAATCAATAAAAATTTGATTTTGAATGATTGTTTTATTCTTTGGCAATTTTCTGATGTTAATCGAGATTGAACCGCACACTAAGAAAATGGTGATTTGCTAGCGAGTCAAAAAATATGTCAAATGTAGAAATTATTTTTATATTCACCACAGACAACTCAGACACAAGTATTTTGCATGATTTGATTTGATTTAATTATGGCTTCACTATACAGATTTAAAATGATCCATTAACTGCCTTATAAGGAAATTGCTATCTTTGTCAAAAATTAAGGGAAATAGAGAAAAACAAAATGGTGTGGGGAGTCAGCCTTTGCATTTGAAGTAGGAAATAGAACAAGCTTAATATAAATGCTCACAAAGTAGAAACAGAATTCAAATTATTTCTTGAAATTTATTACATAAGAACGAACACACACACACAATTTCTTTAGAAAAAGTTTCATGACATGCTTTAATAATCTTAGAATAATATACTAAAATCGTTTTAGCATAAATTATGTGTATAAACTACATTTGGAAGAATTTTCAATAAATGAAAATTATTATTACTAATATGTATTTATTGCAGAAATAAGAAATTTTTCATGTAATGAAATAAAGGTTATCACACATGCAACTGTTATAGATACTCTTAATTCAATCAAATAAAAATATAAATAAAAGTATAATATTTTCAGTTAGCAAATATAAACTTAAGATTTAAAAGCATTCAAAAGACCATACTACTAACACCAGAACAAATTCAGATATGAAACTAAGAAATTTAGAAGCAAAAATCATTTTGATTATTTGTAAGAGGCATTTAACTTGAAAACATTACTTAATAAGGAAAAATAAGAACATGCAGATCAAAACTATGTTGATGATAGATCGTGTACGAATTTTTCTAAATATTTTTCATGATAAATTACTTATATTGGATACATTTATAGCAACTGAAAAAAAAATTAAAATATCAAATAAATTAACTTTTATATCACATACTTGTACACATCCTTTGTTAAAATGAAGATATTAATTTTAATTTTCTGAGTGGCAGAACACACACATGCATGTCAATTTGAACCTTCAACATCCCTATATTTTCCTTATTCACACATTATTAATATAATTTTTTTTAAAATTTTAGAAAATAAGTATAACATCATCTAAAATACCAATAATTATTTACTTACTGACATCAATTTTTTAAATATTTTATATAGGTGAAGTAAATCATACTATTAAATAGTCAAACTACTTTGGAGTAACTTAACCTCATTTTAAGTTTAAAGCAAATAGTTTAAGTATAAAAAAAATAGCAAAATAAAATGAATCTTAAATAAAGTTTTAATTTCTAGAAAAGTACTTTTTAAAAAAGGAATATATATATTTATACAAACATAGGCTAAAAATATATATATAAATTGGGTATCTATTAACATAGCATTTAAAAGTAGACAAGCTATTCACAATGAACCTTGTAATTTTGAACCATGGACCTGGTGACTTCACTTTCTGAACTTCTACTCGACCAAACAGGAGTCTTGAGCCCCAATATTTCTTACTAAAAATATTTTTTACTGAAAAAATTACCTATTTTTATAAAAACTTAACCCTATCATGATCAATTTTGATAAATGAATGATGATTGTGTTTTCAGGTTGCCCGGCGTTGGGGAATTCAGAAAAATCGTCCAGCTATGAATTATGATAAACTGAGTCGTTCTCTACGTTATTATTATGAGAAAGGCATAATGCAAAAAGTTGCAGGTAAGAATTATATGCAAAATATAGAAAATATGCATTTAGATAAAGGAGGATAAAAGAAAAGATAAATAAAAAGTTATTCAATAAATTAAATAAAATGTAAAATTGAAGTTAAAAATACTTTTTAAAGTTCCCATTAAAGACAAATGGCTTAAAAGGCTTGGGTTGTATTTCAACAACATAAATTTAATACTGTAGAATTTGAACAATAATTTTTTACCACTAATTTATGCAAAAAAGTTTCACTTATGCTTAAAAATTGTTACAGGTTTCAGAGCCGAATAATTTTTATGCTTAATGCTTTTATAATTCATTTTAAAAGTGCAACAAGAAATAGTTTTCAATCATTTAGCTTTATTACTTTTTTTATTATATTTTTAAAAATGGTGCTTCATACAAATTTGTTCTTTTGTACAATTTCAACAAAACTTCATTGTAATTTTTTCATAACTTTCTTTTGTACAAATATAAATCTATAACATTTATGAAGGGTATGAATGACTTTTTATAAATTTCTTTTAGGTGAAAGGTATGTTTATCGATTTGTATCAGACCCCGAAACACTCTTGTCAGTTAACATCAAAGATCCACAACTAGACAAAATGGAAACTGTAAATGATTACAGTTCAAGGCAATCTTCTATTAATAGAAAAATGTACCCTTCAGATATGAACAACTTTCATAACCAATCTAATCACTATTCTAGGATTTCTCGAAATCCGGAACATCATGGATATCAGCCACTTTCTTGCTTACAGGATTTAACATCTGGTCCTACAACTAGAGACAGTCGATGTGTTCATAACACAATGGACAATTGTGTTTTTTAGATTTTTAAATAATTCTTTATCATAAGAATTGCATTGATTTTAAATTTTTCTCAAAATTACTAGCAAAATAACAGTTGGGAAGTGATTTACAATACATGTGATTTTTTTTCTTCCAAACAGGAGTAAAGTTAATTATTTGAACAATGTTTAAAAGTTTTTAACATTAATAAAAATTATTCTTCTGAAAATTCTTTCTTTAACTAGTTTTTGCATACATAGTTATGATACTTAATAAAAATATAAATATAACTCTTAGTGAACTTCAAAAAATACATTTGAATAAAAAGTAAAAAGATTTTGATAAAATTATGTTATATATTGCCATGAGTAGGAATGATACTTATATTACAGTGAGCATTATTTATATTTATGTATATAAGATCTTACACTGCAAAAAGATTTAATAAACTTTAAATCATGTATGTATGTATCAATGTAGAAATATATATTTGAAAACAAAAAAGTGTATTTGTGCATTTATATACAAATGCATACACAAACACTACATCAAAGTACATAAGCTGTTTTGTGTATTTTAGTTTAAGTGATTAATGCAGTAAGAAAAAATATTAATTATTTATTATCAGTCAATTTTCTACAAATTTTAAAATATGAATCTTTAAACACAGCCTTATTTTAAAAAAAAAAAATCACAGAGAAAAAAACATCAAACAAAAAAAAATGTAAAATAAAATACTGAATAAACAAAATGCAATGAATAAAGGAAAAAAGCAATTTAAAAATAAATAAATTAAATTTATAAATATTTATACATTAATATAAATCATTGATAAAAAAAAAAA
>BMAV01025533.1:84935-102071 GCA_019973955.1 Trichonephila inaurata madagascariensis
CCCCCCCCCCCCCCCCCCGTGAAAAATTCCTGTGTGCTCTACTGCAGTAAAATTAAGAAGCAATCACTAAATTAAGCATATAATCAATCGTTTAGAATCTTATAGTAAATCCTAAGATCGAATAATTTTGAACCACAGTCAAGTGATCTAATTTGCCGAACTTTCATATTCACAGTCAGTGAAGTATTTGAGATCCAATTTTATTTATCATGACACTATTATTTCGCATGGTTGACATTTGCCAACACCAAAACTCGAATAGTTTCCTTGATTCTAATATGGTCGTTCGACAAATAAACCACAAGGCCAGCGTTTCTTAAGCTTTTGATCGCTGCGGCCCCCGTGTATGTATCAACCTGACATCGCGGACCTCCAAGAGACTTTGAAAACATCCCTCCCTGACACCAACACACTGCTAAGTGTGATAGAAAGGTTTCTCAATAATCTTAAAACTGCCTCTGCTGTTTTTACAGACTTTTTTTAGCATTTTTTTCTCCTTTAAGTAAAAAAGTAAACATCTAAATAAATATATAACAAAATACTTCTTTGAATGAATAATGTGCTTAACCGTATTAAAATTTTTAAGGGGAGGGATGTTGCTGCTTTTCTCTTATAAATATTGTTACATCTGGTGTAATATTGGAGTTTGTAGAAGATGGAAATCTTAACATTACATGAAAATTAAATGAAAAACGTTCACGGACCACCAAGGCTCTGGGGACCTCCTGGTGTTCACGGATCACAGTTTAATCCTTTATCTACTGCATTATAATTTACTGCAGTTTTTTTCATGCACTATGTTTCTTTTTTTGAATCACTACATTGAAAATTAAGGGATATACATAAAAAAAAAAAATACTCAACTTTGGGAAATTTAATCCTTTAGAGCTAATTAATTAATTAAAGATAATCAACTGTAAAATTAATTATATATATACTGTGTTCACTTACAATAAGTAGTCAAATCGTTTTCCAAGGTCTTCATTAACATACAAAAAAAAAAAAAAAAAAAAAAAAAGATAAGACACTTACCTTTTGATATTAACTATTTTTTCGGAACAAAAATCACAATCTTCGCAATCTGCTGAAAACGCAATTTCTGCGTTAAAACTATTCGCCTTTCCCGCTAAACTACTCATTATAGAACCCTTGCTACCATATATCTTGGAAGGGTGGATTTAAAAGAATATTCCTGTTAAGTATCGTCTGAGTATTCGTAAAAAGGGTTATTCTATGTAATTTTAAAGTGAGTGGTAATCATCACTACCGTCGGTAGATAAAGGGCTAAGAACCGCTGCACTAGGCTATACAGACTAAAACTAAAGCTATACATTCCATTCTTATGTATCTTATCTTGCTTTAAACACAAATATAAGATGCTAAACTACAAATTTAAGATGTAAGATAATTGACTTCAAACGAAGACATTTAATCAACAAGAATGCACAGTTACTTCAGTTATTGAATTTCATTCCAATATTTGTACAAGTGTGAAGCTATACATAAACTATTTCATAATTAAGATCAAACTGGGCAAGGGAATAAGCTGACAAATAACTATTTGAAAAGCAATCTCAATATTAATTATTTGTTTTATTTTATACTGGTGTATAAATAAGCCTTACTATATATTCACAAAAATTCTACATTTTTAGCTAAATATTATAGGATGAATGAGTGAGTGAGTGTTTATAAACATCGCAGAATAATTTTGTACCTCAATCAAGTAACAAGTTACTTGAGCTGGTACTTTTTCTTCAAACTACGATACCCTCAAGTGGGGGACAGATTTAACATATATTAGCTACACACTCTATATGGTGGGTCTTCAGTAGGACTAGAGCTCCAACACATGACATGTTGGCTACGAGCTCATGACATTGACCAGTATACTACCATGGCCGTATTAGAAGCTAAAATGCAGCCTTATAAAATAAAAAAAAATGGTTTTAGCATGAACTCATTTAGAAAACAGCTAAAAAAATATTATTAAGATTCAGAATTTAAACTAGAAAACTTATATCAAATTAGTTTGAAAAAATGTATCGTAATTCACAATTTCGAGTTTTTTTTAATGGTTTGTACAACTTCTAAAGAAAAATATGACAAGCATATGTATTAATTAAAAAAAATTGCGTACATGTAGTTTTCCAGTAGCACGAAATTTTAAGTTATGGTAAATTGAAAAGCCAATGGAATTTAGTGAAAAATATTGGAACTTTTCAGTTCTTTTTAAATATACTTTTAATATCAAAAATTTAGTTAAAAAATGATTTGACTTAAAAATTCCAAAAAAGTACGATTTTATCAATATAATATATATCTATATCTAATAATCTATAATATATAACTATCTATAATATATAACTATAATTATATCTATATCAATCAAAAGTTATTTTAAATTATAATTATCTTTCAAACTAAGAACATTAATTAAAATTTTTTTTTCAAAAAGTTTTGCAATGGAAAAATAAAAACTTTTACAAATTCATTTCGTGTTATTCTGTTACAAATATCGTGTTCTAATAAATCTTCATGGATTAGTAATGCATCAAATCTTAAATCTGTTGTGCTAAATCTTTTATAAGATTTAGATCAGCGATACACAACCTGCGGCCTGCGGGCCGCATGTGGCCCACCGGGCTGTTTAAGTGGCCTGATCATGGCCCATTGCTCTGAGAAATTCATTTATTTATGAAAATTTGGTGAAATTCTATGCTAAAAATAAAATATATCAATTTTGCTTTTTGCTGTCGATGTCGTATGGGTGCGAATTGATAATTTTTTTTTCTGATTAGTAAAAATAGACATCAGTGGAGTAGCGACCATTTCATGAGTGGAACTAATTTTTAACTACCTTTCATATCTTGCAAGCAAAAAATATTTGAAGAAAATAGATTGTTTTAAGACGATTGGGAAGTTAACTATTTTGTAGTGAAAAACAAGCATGATTCAGTAACTGTTTGATTTGTCACGAAAGTGTTGTAGTTAAAAAATACCAATAAACAGGAACCACACATGCAATGACACTTTTTCTCGAAGATCTCTTTCAAGATGTGATAAATAGGCTTTCTTGAATAATCTTTACAGTGGTAATATCACACCGGTAACAAAGGCACCCTAGGAAATTTGTTATATTATTGATAATCATATAAAACGTTTACTGATTCAGAAATTGTTAAAGAGTGCTTCCAATTTAGAAAAATTTAATGACAAAAATAAAAAAAATATAATAAATAATAAATAAAAAAGAGCAAAATAGGAGTTTAAATATTTTGACCAATTTACACATTTTAAATTTTCTATGTTACCTTGGTCTTAAAGCATTTTTCCCCTCCCCCCTCCATTAATTCTCATGTTGCGGCCTTCTTGAAATAGCCATCATGTGTATGCGGCTCGCGCGAAATAGCTAACATATTGTGACGAAGCATATTTCTTCCCCCTATTTTCCAACAGATCCCTTGCTCCTTGCCGACAGAAGTTGCGAAAATTCCAGGCATTTCCCTAATTGCTGGGAAGGAATTTCGTAACTGGGTGGTCGAGTTTCGGCACCTTTTTTCCCAGCTGACCGGACTGTCAAAAAGAGGCACCTTATCATTGTGTATTCATTTTCCCACCACTCGGTGACGACGTCGCGTCTGAGGACGTACAAATGTGCACCAAGCCTCGGCGCCTCTTTGAGACTAGCGGAAACGAGACCGATTTGACGCGGCAGAAGGGTAAGACATCAAGGGAGCCGAGACCGGAAGACGGCAGAACCAGGGGGACTGAGGCCGACAAAGAGATGAGCGGTGGATGACTAGGAGAAAGAGATGATATAAAAAGGGCGAGAGAGTCCGGACAGAAAAAAGACTGGATTTTTGAAGGGAGCCATTCGGACGTCCCTTGAACGATAGGAAGAGTGATAACGAGCCCGCGAAGTACGGCGGTCTCCTGGCTTGAAAGATCGAGGGAACGGAAGAGAGTGCGAAAGAGACTCGAAATTGTTACGGACCCTTTGATATTGAACTGTAATAGAATATACCATTTTATTATTATTTTTTTTTTTGATAATTTTCATATTGGAATAAATAGTTAACCAAGAGCTGAGTGAAATCATTGCAATATGTATGGGGCCCGGTAGAAAAAAAGGTTGAGTACTCCTGATTTAGATGATTCATTCGTTTCAGTTACCCGAGATTTTTTTTAGATTGAATGATAACCGAATTTTTTATGTTATGGCAATAAATTTTACCTCGGCTTATCTTAGAGATACTTACTTTAGTTGTCTGTGAAATTTGAGAAGCTAATCTCAAAATGCCTGCTTTATAACTTTTAAGATTACTTTTACTGATTTATTTATTTCATAATAATCTTTTCAGGTCAATTTAAATAGATTATATTGGTGTTTAAAATAAAATAATACAGTGTTGTAAAAGATAAAGTGTGGTAAATTTGTTCCCCAATTAATTTTAATTATTAATACAGTGAAATATGAGTACATTTTAAAAAATGTATACTATCTTTGATTGGTCTTATAAAGAGCATTTTTCCTAAAAGCAGCATTTTTCTGATTTCAATGTTTTCACTTTTGTTTAAGGTGCTTTGCGATTAAAGCATATAATTTCATAACACAGAAAATCAGATGACATATAGTGTGATTTTATAAAAATGTAGTTTAAATTTTAAAACCTCTTGATGAAATGATAAGAAACCCACATCTTTGAAAAATCTTGCATAGGGATTTCAAGCATTGATTAGAAATAAAAGCATTTTTAATCTATTTTGAATGCTGTTTCATTCTTAGCTATGATACCAAATGGAGAAAAATCCATAAGTTAATACTTATTTAACTAGTTAATTAATAATATCCTTAAGTTAATATTCAAATTTGAATATTTTCTTCCCATGCAATTTTTTTATCTAATTAATTGAGAGTTAATGGAAATCTGTGCAGTTCATAGAAATCTGAACCAACAAATTAAAAACATTATTCTTATTTCTAAATTCTATCTAATTCGCGTTTTTTTTTATCTTCGAATTTTTTTTCATTGGGAAGTTTTCCCAGTTATTAAAAATACATAAGCTCGTAAGTCACGTTTCTGTTATGAACAAAATATTTTAATGTACTTAGAAAAAAACATCGTTATATTTAATACTGTAACTTTAAAAAAAATTTTTCCTTTGCATTTATGGTAAATATTTAATTACTTTTAATCATACGTTTTAAAATCATGCAATGATTTTGTAGTCGCATTTATGAATTCCCGCAATTTATTTAAAGCAAGGGCACTCAATCTTTTTTTCCGCCGGTCCACATGCATTAGACATCTATTTCACGCAAGCCGCCTCTGAAGGATTAATGGGGATGGGACGCTGTAAAATAAAGGGCATTTAAATTGATCAAAATATTAAAACTCATAATTTTGGATCTTATTTTAAAACTGTATTAAACTCCATCAAACACGACTAAAAAATAAATAAAAATATTTTATGCATTTTTTACCCAATTATGGGTAATTTCGATTTCCTTTCATCAATGATCCCTAGCTTCTTGTTTGCATTCTACTGTCTTAAAAACAAAGCTGCCAAGTACATAGATAATTTGATTTTTTTTCTTCTTTTCACAAAGCAGCCTTATGTATTTTTTTATTTCGGATATTAATTTATGAAGCGCAGGATGGTAGCAAAGATTTTTTTATCGAATTCTTGAAATTAATATTATTTGTTTGAAATTTATTCAGACTTACTTGTGCATTTTTTGATAAATTCAGTTATTTGTTCAGATATTTTCTTGGTAAAATCAAAAAATATTTGAATAAACTTGAAATAAAAATGCACAAGAAACATTTAAAAAAACACTGTAAGAATTTCTGTATCTATTCATATGTTTATCCTCAACAATTTCCTTTGTTTATCAAAACGACTAATGTAACAAACTTTATAGTGTGCTTTCGTTTTCTCTGCATTTTGAGACACTAACACAGACAAAATATTTTGTTGCTGTTTCAAAGATTTTTTAAGAAAGCCAATTTATCTCGTTTTGAAAGAGATCCACAAGAAAAAGAGCCATTGAAAGATTTGTGCTTAGTGGTATAGTGATGAGCAAAATTATATATTTTAAATATAATATCTTCACTCCAAATAAAAAAAAGTTGTTGACCCATGTTTGTTTTTCTCAACAAAATAGTCAAGATCCCAATCGTCTGGAAACAACAAATATTCTTTATATATTTTTCGTTTGGATGACATGAGGGTTAATTAAAAATTAGTTTCACCCATAGAGTGGTCCTTTCTTTACTGATATTTGTTTTCACTAACCGTTACAATTACAAAAAAAAACAAAAAAGATTGTCTAGCAAATTGTACCAGCACGACATCGATAGTCTGTGACATAACGCACATCTCCGCAACTCCCACATCGCGGGGGGACCCAGGACTCTAGGGGAGCCCAGACCCTGACTGAAGCTAAGTACGTACCCTTTGTAAAATCCGACTTGGGGCTCAAAGACTGACTTTTCAGGAGGGCCGTAATGTTCTCCGTTACGCCACTGTTGATAGTAAAATTGATATATTTGATTGTTTGATTGATATAATTTATCCTTAAGTTTTTAATGCATTGTTCTTAAATAATTGAATTTGTTACTTCAATGGGTCATGTCTAGACAAGGTAGCTGTAGGTTAAGTATTGCTGATTTAAACTATTAAGCAAATGGGTAACCTTAACTTTTTTTTTTTAAAAAAAAATTGAATTTTTAATAAAGTCGCCTTAATATGTGTAAAATATGCGAATTTATCTTTTTTTTTATTCAAAAAATTATTAAAACCAAAAAGATTCTTAAATTACACTAATATATGTAGCAGTTTTACTCTCAAATATTTATTATAAAATAGCACTATAAGTGGGAATGGATTTATAAAAAGAACCAGCAACTAGCTATTATTATTTGAAAGTATCGGGAAATACTAGCCATTTAGTTTCACTAGAATGATTTAGATCATACTTTTTTAAAGCTGCAGAAATTCATAGTATAATCTATTTAAGGCCTTAAAAAATATTTAAAAGAAAAGATAATCGATTTACAGCCTTAATGTTAGATAATGACCAAGAAAACTTTTAAAATATCATTTACCTTTTTTTTAGACTAACACGAGTTTCACGTCAAATTTTCATCTTAGAGAAGCTGTAATTAGCTTATAAATTATGCATTAGGATATGTTCTAATAATGACAACTTATGAGGTGTCTAAGCTAAGTTAATGACAAACTGATGATTTTAATGTGACTTCATGATAGAATTAAAAAAAAAAGTTAAGAAATGCTATGCATTTTTAAAACTGTCATACGATTTCTTGTATTTTGTCATTTAAATTTATAGGATTTTATTTCGAAACTTTAGTTTTAATGTTTACCATAAAAATCCTTCTTTAAATTTTTTTTATTAATTTTAACTTCAAAACTTAGCTAATATATGTCAGCAAAATTTACTGATGCACATATTAAATTTCGTGCTTTTTTTTTTTTTAAAGTAAGCTAATTTTGTTTGTCTGACAGGTTATAAATTAATAAAATGATCGATTGCCGGCGGTCGAAAAATAAAGAAATTTATGCTATATATTTTGTTTTTTATATTTCTCTTATCTTATAATATAATAGAAAATTGTTTTTATGTTGAAAAAAAAAACATTTTTTTTTTATAAAATTAATCAGCTTAAAAGCTAATATTCTCTTTGAAGATTATATCTTAATGCAGAAATTTTGATTGATTGATTTATTCAGTTTACAAACCGTAATTAAAAGTACGCAATATCAAAACAAGAAAATTAAAACTAGGAGCAAAATATTTACGTTTTTGAATTCAAAACAACGCAATTAACCTAAGCAATGGTGCTTATGTGATTATTAGTTTGAACTTTTCATAGTGATGGCATAATAATAAAAGATCATTCACATTGCGTTAAATGCATTGTGTGAATTTTTTTGGGATTTATCAGTGTTTACCTGAAGTATGTATTCAAACGAAAAAGTAAAAGGTGATTTTTGAAACTATTTTCTTTCATATTCCATCATTAGTAAAATACAAAATGTACTAACGTTTCCTTCTTACAGTCTATAAACTAAAATAATAGTTTATGCAAAAGAAGAAAATGAATTTTTTTGAGATCTTCGCATTTATTAAAACAATCTGTTTGACGGAGACAATGCTATAACATGAAGATGCGAATGAAAATATTCAAAAAGTAAATGTGCATGCATGTATTATTTAAGTAATTAAAGCTTTTGGTCAATGGTATAAATTGTACGCACGATATAAGAAAGAAACCAGTACGCGAAGTCTTTCGCTTAAGTTACCATCATAGCTGAGAGTGATCATATTTTTCCTTTTATCGTGCCTATTGAACAAAAGCGACGCGTTCCGTCGAATACATTACCGTGAAACGGAAAAAAATTAGCTACTCGTAAATCCTATACTTCGTATAGATATTCAGATACAACAAATGAAGTGAATTTTTAGAAGAACTTCAAGTGCGAATGATATTTATAGGAAATATGGATTACATCAGTACATGGTTCAAATTGCGCCTTCGTATCTACCACAGATCTTTATACCGTATAACTGGAAAAAAAACTCAGTACGTTATCACAACCGATTATCATATTTTAAATCAATGGTTCTGGAAACGAAATGGACTATGCTGGAGCAGAAACGAAGAAAGATCTTACAATGAGAAAACTACTCATTTCATATCACACCACACTCACAGTTATTGAGACGAAAAATTTTGTGTCATGAACAGAGAAATTGAGCTTGATATAAGGAAGAACAATTAATCACCGGTTAGCTATAGAAGATTCGTCTCAGTTGCCTATTACAAGGGCTATTTGTAAGCAAGGCAACATAGTCGGCGCTTCCAGTTGTGTCAAACCAAAGCTTTTTGAACTGAAGATAGAATTAATTCAGAAACAAATCTCATTTCTGAGAGATCGCTTTGTAAGAATCTGGATGAGATTTTATAATTAAAAGGAATTTATGTGGCTTTTGGAATGACACATAGGCTGCTGTTATACATACTAGAAGCATTTTCTATCAATTCTAGAATTTTAACGGCTCACGTAGTATTGAATAGGCACTGCGGTTTAAACAGTATCCAAACACAAATTTTTATAGCAACATGCAACTAGAATTAACTCTAAATTATTTCCGAAATGTGCTGATGCTGTTTCTCTTATCAAATTTTGTTAAATCCATGTTTCCCGAGAACCACTTGAAGTGTCAGTTTTTTAATAATCTTTTACCCAAAACATGGAAGTGGAATAGAAACGACATGTTTCTCGATGCCCCAATATGTCTCTTGAAAATTTATTGAATTGATATCATGTTGAATTAAGTAATATATTACTCGGTATAGTGAGTTCAATGTTAATTAAAAAGAAAAAAAAATGTAAAGATGTTTTTTTTTATTAACATTCGAATTTATTAACTTGATTTTGATAATTTTATCAACTTAAAAAAACTCATTCATATGTGAATTAATTATATAAAATATAGATATAAAATTATTAGCGACGCCCTGGTAGTATTAAAGCATAATCTAATTCATATATATGAATGAGTTTTTGAAGTTGATAAAATTATCAAAAATAAAGTGGGATAAATAATTTGGATGTTAAGGTGCATACCTTGAAAATGTCGTTTTTCGTCTACATAAAAAAGGCATTTTTTTATTTCAAAATCTTATAGTTTGAACATTTTTCTTTCCAAAGCAGTTTTTCTTTTTCCGTTACGCGAAATAGATATAGTTATAGTGATTTTAAAAAACATCACTCTATGCAAAAGGGCAGTAAGATAAAACTTTAAATGAGTTTTTCTCAAAATTATGTTTTCGAAAGAAACGCTTTACCAGATACATGATATCTTAAGAGCTAAACCAGATAACGTTTTGAAATTTTGTGGGAATGTTTATTATACTATTTTTCATAAAGTGAACCATAAGGTAGGTTAAATATTAAAATATTTTTTCATTTAGGGTAGTTTTTATAAAGAAAAAACTTAAGAAATATCAAAATTTTCATATTATTATGTATAACTGTAATTTTTTTATTTTAATATTTCTCTTAGATTTTGGTTCATTTTGAAGAGCACCGTAATATGTATGTTGTGTATAAAGAAAATTATGATTATTGTATTAGAAATTTTTATACAGTGTTACCCGTTTTAGTAAAAATTTGGTAAAATTTCCTTAAAAACAACCAATTTTTCTAAAAGTACAATATTTATTTAAAAAATTTTATGTATTTGCATATTTTATTTTATTTTTCTTCCTAAAAACACTCAATTTGTTTTTATAAAAAAATTGGGTTCGAAGGTAGGCAGTCTCTCACCTTAATAAAAAACTTTTTTTATTAGTCTTTTTCCTTTAGTATGGTTCCACATACAATACAATTTACATTCTTTACAAATTATTCCTATAATTTCCAATATAATCAATAAAATATTTTTCTTATAGGTGATTCACATGACTCTTCTCAGTCGGTTGGAAGCAAGAAAAAACAGCAGTCTTCGGAATGGGGAAAAGTCTGAATGGCAAAGTCAGCAAGAGTATCAAGAAGCACAACTAAAAAAAGATATGACACGTATGCTTGAAACCATCAAGCAAAGCAGCGTTCTTGATTCCAGCGGTGAATACCGAATCATTAACTTCGTGATGAGAGCTGAGAATTTAGGTATAAAGAACAATATCCGTCAAGATTTAAGTCTAGTCACTCAGTCCACAATCAAACATTTGGTCCACTTGGAGAGCATTTTAAGTCGGTGGCATGGCCCGGTATCTGTTGCCATTTTTAGCCTGACTCAAGATATACCCCTCGCAATTGATGCAATCTTAAATATACGGCGGTGCATTCCAGCCGCTAGATCCAACACCAGTTTTCACCTCGTGTATCCACTGAACAGTCCTTACAATAAGGCACCATCTCCTCAACCATTAGTTTTAGATCCATGTGAAACAATTAAAGACAGAATCTCAAGTTTCAAGATATTGGACAATTATGCCCATGGCGTCCCTTACCCGAACAATCTCCTAAGAAACGTTGGCAGACGAAATGCCCTCACCGATTTCGTTTTTGTCATCGATATTGATATGGTACCAAATGAGAATTTGTATTCGGACTTCATGGATTTTGCAATAGCTAATAAACTGTTCATCGATTCTCATAAAGATGACAAAACTGTTTACGTGGTGCCTGCCTTTGAAGTCAAAGAAGGGGTTGAAGTTCCCCGTGATAAAACTGGTCTGTTACAGTTACTGGAATTGATGGAAGCACGTCCTTTCTATTTCGAGATGTGCTGGAAATGTCAAAAGCACACCGATTACGAAACGTGGCAAAAGGAACCTCCGAGTACCAAGTTGAATGTCATCTTTGAAGTACTGTGGAGAGACCCTTGGGAACCCTTCTACATCGGTCGAAACGTGGCTCCATTTTACGACGAACGATTTCGACAGTATGGATTCAACAGGATAAGTCAAGTAAGTGCTATTCAAATTATCTCTTCAACATATACAACCTCCAAAATATCAAACAAAAATTAGTATTTTATCGGGGAATTGTGCTCAAATTTTTGTTTTACGAGTGTTGCATTTTCAGAAATTAAAGCTACATTTTTTACGTCAGAAAACAGTAAAAATGCCATTTTTTAAAACGTTTTTAGACTGCCCATCTTATAAACTACTGTTAGAAATGCGTTATTAATTTATTTATACATAAATAATATTCCATTGATAATTCGTAATTTTATACGAAATCTTTAAAATACATTGCACCAATATATGGAAAAACAACATTGAATTATTATTGTTAAGAGTATTTTAAAAATAATTTAGTATTAGATAGAGTAATTTAGATAAGTATTAGTATTAGATAGATAATTTAGTAATTATCTGAGTATTAGAATATAATCCGACCATTTAATTTAGTTAATTATGTAATTAAATAACTGAATATATTGAAATCACTATTCTACATTCCTCAAATGTTTTACTTACTTTTTTCTTTATAAATATAATTTATGAGCTTTATAAAAAATAATCTTAATATTTTAAAAAAATGTAAATAAAATATTCTTAAAATCTTCTTTTGAGATTTTTTCTTATTTCCGCGTTACGATCACCTTTCATTGATAATATAAAATATTTTTCTTTGAAATATTACCTTTTTTCACCATTTCATAATATGTATCTCAGAATGTTTTTGAAATTTTTACATTGGTTGCTTTGTTGTAATACATTTTCAGCTTTCTGAGTATCAAATATCATATTTTTTCTTAGAATCCAGAGCTTTTCCACTTCTCACATTTGTCATTTGTCATTTATCTTTTTTTTTTGCTTTGTCACTGCATATAAGAAGACAAAATATTTCTGCATTACCTTTAAACTAACAAGTTTATAATAGTTATGATCGCCAAATGATTCTCATCTATTTTTTCACTAAAAAATCATAAGTTATTTTCAAATTAAATATGTCAGCATGAATTTATTCTCAGTAGTTGTCATGCTGAAATTGAATCAAATGTAAATTTAAGATAATATTTGAGAGAATAATTATCAGGTTCATAAAAAATATAATTGCTAATAAAATTAAAATCAAACTCAAAGAACCAAATCTATATATAAAAAAAATCTTCAGGATTTATTTTATTGTGTCTCAGCCCATACAATTTTTTTTGAAAAAATATTTCGTTTATAGTCACTTAAGTTTACACAGAGATTGAGTTAGATATACAATAATTTCAGTTTATTTAATTTTTAGTTCGAATGACTTCGACGGACAGCAATTTGTTTTATAGTGACCTCTGATAGAGGATAATGGATTCTTCTTACCTTTTTTCACTATTACCGATTAATGGAAAACACAAAGACATAATTTTAATTTTTGAATCAACTTACTCCGAATTTCAGAGTACAAAAAAATCATATTATTATTTTTTGTTAAATTTTCTATGACTGTGGGTTTTTCTTATTATGTTTTTTAAACATTAATGTTCAAAATATAATCATTCATTTACTAGCGTACTTCATTAACTAACTGTTCAAAGTTACTATAACTCGTATATTTAGTAAAATTTATTGGTAAGTGTTGAATGAAAGGTAAAAATAATGTTTCTAAACAAGAAGGAATTTTTTAATTTCTCTTAAGTACCCTAAAATCTGGCATATAACGCTCCCCCATACTTTCCAGCTGCATTTTTAATTTTTATATATATTCGTCGTATAACGCCCACCCCCTTTTCTTACGAAGGTACCCGAAATGTGCGTATGCAATATTCTTATGTTTTGAAGCTATTTATTCGAGGTATCATCACAAGCTTTAGGAAAAAAATAGTATATTTTTAGAACTACAACCCTTTTTAAGTTAAAAAAGAATGTAATTTCTTTTAAATAAACAGTATTTCGATATATATGTATAGAAAAATAATTTTTTTTATGCTCATGTCTTTTTTATTTTTTATAAAGATGTCATTTTTATACCCTGCGTATAACGCGCACCCTTACATTTCCATCTTTTTTTTTGTGTCAAAAGTGTGCGTTATACGCCGGATTTTACGGTAAGCGTACATATATCAGTGGGCTATACATTTAAAGAAATTGCTTCATAAGTACACATGCCAATTTCCACGCTTCGTTCGTCCTCAAACTTCGGTGAATTTCCTGATGCCTTTTATAAATTCAGCGAAATTCAAAACTAAACAATTGAAATGAATAATCACTTAAGTTACGGTGACACAATGATGTTGTAAGTCGTTGAGAAGGGTAAGACAGGGTTATTTATAATACAGATTGTTAGATATTTTAATGTGGTATATAGTGTTAGGTGCAACTTTGTTTTCAAGTTTAAGAAAACCGGATGATTCGAAAGAAGAATGCATACAATAAATAAAGTTACTGCTTTTGTCCATTACTACGAGTGTAGTATGAACGCAACAGTATGTTTTTCAGCAGTCTCGTGGATTTTTTGCGGCCACAAGAACTTATGTTTCGAGAAGGCTTCATGAAAGAGACCTGTATGCGAAAAAATTGCTGTTTGTGACCCACTCACTTTTGACTTAGGAAATCGTATTTAATATGGTGTAAAGAGAATTGATATTAGAGTAGAGATAAATGGAAGCGAGTTGTATTTATACTCAGGATTAGAAATAACCCCTGAATCTTGATGTACCTTCATGTGTAGATCATCAGGGATCTTTTACACGCTTATCTACTGAATTCTTGACAGAGACCAGTATAGCACCGGAGATTTGATGATTTAGGCAGACATCATGTTGAATGGGCTCACAGACCTCCATGCCCTTTACAGAGTGCTGTATAGGAGATTGATTGATACGTCATTTATCTAGACTTCAATCTTATAGAGTATATTTGATACACTTTTGAGAAAGGGCAATTCTAATCAGCGGCGTAACGTACACCCCCAAAATCCTCGCGGGGGACCCAGGGCTCTACGGGGCCATTGACTGATGCCAAGTACGGCTTGAGGCCTCAAACCCGACTTTGCAGGAGGGCTCTAACATTCTCCATTACGCCCCTGATTCTTATATTCTGAAAAAGTATCTATAAAACGTGATGTTTAGTAATTTGGATGTTACACTTCTTGAAAAATGGAAAAGGGCTTCGAATTCTATCGATGATGTCATTCCATCCATGGAAAACCAGTGTATGGCTTTCTTACGAGTATGAGGAGATCACATACCATATTAAACATCCTACCTCCTTTTCAAACTGTATTTTTTGTCATTTACGTTTGATTAAATTGTAGTTCGAAGGTATCTTTTCATACTATTTATCTTTCATCGCGTTCTTTCATGTTTCAAACAATTCAAACTTTCATGAATTTTTTTTATATCTTCTCAGTTCTGTATTAAATACATATATATTTTCCATTCTATGTCATGCAGGGCTGTCTTGTATAGTTTTCTTCCCTTCTTTGCATATTTCCTTAACTTTTTAAGCAGTATATATATTATTAGCGTTGAACTGGTTAAACTCCACTTTCATGTTAATTTAAAAGCTATCCTAATTAGTCAGCATTGAATGTTTTTAAATTTCCAAAATCTCAATGAACATTTTATTTTTAATATTCAGGTAATTTCAATCTCTAGTAGAGTTTACTCAAAACTATGTTTAAATTTGTGGTATATATTTATATTCTGAATGTTTACTATATGTATCAGTAACAAAATGATGCAATTTGTAAAGAATATCACACTTTTTTAATATTTTAAAACCTAGCACATCCAGAAGAGGACCATATTTAACATTCTCAGAACTATTATGCTTTAAAAAGGAAGTAGTATAAAAACCTCCAAGAATGTGTTTGTCTTGGATCGGGAGAAAACACCATCGTATCCAACTTTTTAAAGGGAAAAGAAATACTTCCCCTAGAGTACGCGCAACGTGAAAACAAATAGTTTACTTCAGTGCAATGAGAATGATCGCTACACAAACAATTTTTTTTTTAGTTCTGCTCTGGGTTGAATTTTATTCTTCCCCTTCAGTAACATGGTGAGATTTTTTCTGCGCTGAGAATTTTATTAGTCCCCTTCTTTCCCGAGATTAATGTCGACATTATGATATGTCTTTTCCATTTGTTTCCTGCAAGGTAGAATTTCACTTCGCCTCTACGTATTTCTTATTTAAATTCTTTGTTGATCTGAGAAGATAAATTTCGTCCATAAAAGCATTATCATCGCTCGATATCTGCAGGGAAGCGAGTTTATTTTATGTCTTTATGTGCGTCCTTTTGTGGGGAAAGTATTGGATTTTAGGAGTCTTCTCTTTTGTGTGTCTGTTATGGGCAGGACAGGTTTATATTTTTTTCTTGATGAATACTGTATTTTAAAAACAAATAATTTTTGTTAAAAAATAAGGGAGGATGTTTTACCACTAATATGAGTATGATACATATATCATCAAGATTAGACCGTATTTTATTGTCATACAGGTGTGGAAGTTTTACTGGTAAGATTTCTAATAAAGATAAAAGTTATTTACAATTAGAAGAAAAAAGATTATTTTATATTCGTGTATTTATATGTTTCTTATTTTCTATAAAAACTTTTAGTAAATTTAGTTAAAAAAAACTTTTTCAGTGTTGTGAAAATGAGAAATGCAATGTATTTTAATATTTTCCGACTAATTTGGAATCAAGTATTTATTTATAATTATCTGTATCGATGAACATTATTAATGTATGAAATAAAAGCACGTCGTGTTATCTTAATGAATAATTTAAATATCGTTGCCTAAAAAACAATTATTTACCTACTTAAATTGCTACTTTTGTCATCAATGTGTTCAATGATTTAAATTAATAATTTTATTTCGTACAAAATCGGTATGCTTCAACTTTTGACTCTCCAGAACACAAGAAAACCGTTGATATAAGTATGTTTCTGATGAAATATAAGCTTTCGTTTGTAGCCACTCAAAATTATTCTAAACAGAGAATTTCGTTCCCATAATTATTCACAATTAGAAAATTTTTGATAGATAATAGAGTATAACTATAAGTACAAGGGTAGGTAGTTATTCCAGGTTTCCCAGGTAGTTATGATTTGATTACGTAATAAAGGGGTCTTCACATGAATAAGAGATAGAGCAAATTCTCTAGGTCTGTAATGGAGCGGGAAAATATTTTATGGAATATGACTTAAAAAATTCATTTGAATGATCAGTAGTACTATGAAGCATAATATTTGATTCGACAACTTTTTTCATTATTTAATAGTTCAGAAAGTGAATAATATGAACAAAATTGGTTAGGTAATTTAGTGAAAATTATATTATTGGTCATGAATTTCATATTCTCTTTTCAGAAGAAAGCCTAGTTTTTCTCCCAACATGTACTTCTATAATATCAATTGCAACATGTTTGCATAAATATTACAGGGGGTAACCTAAGCAAATACATAACAGTTCTAAGAAGATATCTCATTTTGTTGAATCTCTGTTTATTATATGTTTTAAATGCTAGTTATTCCATTTGTTAATTCTCATTAGAAATTATTAATCATGAAACACACTTGCTAAGATAATGCATGTACTGATTCCATTTAGGTTTCAATGTAATATATATATAAATGTATTACTGAATCAACAC
>BMAV01025533.1:102081-120917 GCA_019973955.1 Trichonephila inaurata madagascariensis
AAAAAAAGAAGATATTTTTATTATCTGAGAGATGTAAAGAAAAATTTCTAAGTATATCAGTCTTGTCTTGACATTTATATTTTTTTTTAGCTTACTTTGTAAAATATACTTTACATCCATTATAGAGTTTTTTGACTTGTCATAATTATGTTGATTATGTATAAAACACAAAGATGAGTGAAAAAAAGTAACATTCTTATTTTTCGAGTATTGTACGACCAGTTAATATAATTGCATGAAATTAAAAAATTAAAGTAATTTGTCCGATGTTGATATTAATACTAATTTGCTACTAATTAATACTAATATGCTGTAGTAATTTGTTCACATTTATATTTAATACTAATTTGCCGTAGTACATTTAACGATAGGCACTTTTAGAATATATATATATATACAGTCAGACCCGATTTAACGAATTTTTCTCTTTCCCCAATTAAAATAAAGGCAAAAATCCCTATTTAATGAGTACTAAACTTCGAATTAATGAATTATATGGAATTGGATTGATTTCGGTGGTGAGTTTCGGAAAAATTCAATTTTTTTTTTCAAATGACTAATCCTTTTCTTCCGGAACAGAAAAAGCCTTTTCTTGTAAGCAGCAAATTTCAACGAGAATGGGTTAAGACTATTATCAGAATTTACAGATGCGAATGAATCATGAGTGCAACTTATCGTGTGAGTCTTGAGTAGGAAAGGAAATTCCAATCCATGAAGCAGGGGATATTTTAAGATTTTAATGATTACGATACATTTCATGACGGACTGCCTATCAGTTCAACTGAAGTTGCGGAAATTGTTGATTTGTTGGAGCCAATAAATACCGATTCTAATGCAAAAATTGAAATTTGAATTCCCATCAAAACTGTTGCATTTCCTAATGTTTTACATTGTTTGGAAACTGTGGATACGTACCTCTTTCTTATGCAACAGGATGTAAATGTTGTAATAGTTTCTTCTCTGCATGAAGTCGAAAAAGAACTCTTTTGAGTGAGGAATAAAAAATATTTTGAAATTTGTAAGTATTTTAAAATTACCAATAAATTGCTGCGTAATAATTCACTAATAGTATTTTTAACTGTTGAATAAAAAGTGTGTAATTTTTAGCTATGAGTATTGTTTGTGTAGTTACTTATTGAATGTCCAAAAGGTAAATGGAAAAAATTTGTATTTGTTTCGAACCACGACATAAAGAATAACCCCAAATTAGCGAACAAAATGCTGGGTCCCGGTGAATTCGTTAAATTGGAGTCTGACTGTATCTACTCAAATGGCAAATAAAATATCATCCGTTTCTTTTATATTAAACTTTTGATAGGATATTGACAGTGATAAACTTATTCCCTTTTCTTTCCCAAACTCTTTACTCGTAGCTTTCAACAAAATATAATAGTCTCACAACCCAAATGGCAAACCGAAAATCTGCTTGTCTTTTACATTCATGTATTTTGCGATTAAGCGACGGAGGACACAATTTTAATTTACATTTAAAATGCACTCCAGTATGTACCTTTTTTTGTGTCGCGAATTCGAGAGTTCATTATTTAAATAAATACTTTAAAACTTACTTTCCCTTCAAATTCGTCTTTTGTAGTTCGCAAATTAAATAATGCTGAAGAAAATAAGGGGAAAAAAAATACTCTTTTCATTTTTTCTTAATAATTCAGTGAACACTTGATGGAGACGCATACACACAGACATGTAGATAAAGTTGTTCGCAATTTAAAAAGCATAAATCAAGTATTTCTTACTTTTCTTCGTCCCTCTTCCTGTTGGAAGGAGGATCTTGGTTTTCCGCCCCGTGGTATTGAAGGAGTCAATTTATGTGGGTATTATTTTTCATCCCCCTCCCCTTTCTTCGTTGGGGAAAATAATGAAAAGAACTGCGATGGAAAATTTCGAAGCTATTCACTAGAGACGATTCAGAAAAGATTTTGATATATATAGAAAAAAAAAAGCGAAGGAAAACCTCTTCTGTTTTGCAGTTCAATTTAAACGGCATTAGAGATGGCTGTAGTGCATGATTTTTTTTTCGATTTTTTGATGTCATTGAATGATAACTTTGATGTAGGTGGAAAATTATTTTTTTGCTCCTCTTCTTTTCGCTTCTATGCTTTTTCCGCTTTTGATTTATGAGTAGAAGGAAACTATTTCTTGCGCGTTATCTTTTATATTTCTTTTTCTAGCCGAAGGGGTTTCTACGTTTCAAAAGATAATTGCTTTTTTTTCCTTCTTATCTTCCATAGTGAATTTATTCATTTAGTATTTTGCCCGTTTGTGTTTATATTTGGAAGAAAAGAGTAATCGCAAAAACTATTTGTAATGCCTTAGTGTCATGCTTGGGTTTTGTTCGAAAGAACTCTGAGCAAGCTTTTGTTGTACTTGTTTGATTACTAATTTGACTTTTATTTTATCTCGTGTCTGCTTGAAAATGGTCTGCCTTCAGAAATTTCTTTTGCTTGTATAAGTTTGGATAGAAGTCAGTGTTTTGTTGGAGAGTAAATATACTTCTACCGGTTTTGTATATGTGTAAGCATCATTTTGTTTATATTTTGATATTTTTCTTGTTTTATGCAAATGTAGAATAGTTAAATAAAGGATGTTTTCCCTTGAGAAGTTTGATATCAGTATTGAGAAGTTGTATGTAAAATTTTTGGTGGTCATGGTTACGAATTCGTAATCACGTTGTCGAGTCACTTTAAGTCCTGATGCCACTGAGGATCCTCAGTGTAGAGGAACTAATGCACGTAAAATTTGTCGTGGCTCAAAACCTTCACATTATCTTGATGTGGATATTAGGTGAGTAGGGTACTAGCTCAAGAGTGTCATCCTCGTCACTTGATTGGGATTCAAAGTTATGAAGTCCGTTGGCAAAAATTCTTATGTTATTTTACGTGTGCAACGTTATAGAAAACTGTCTCATCCTAGGGAAATCTATTATTAGGTCGTGTCATCTTGTTAAGGTGTACACTCTCCAAGAGCTAGGAATGAACTTTTAGAGGAAGTTTTGATTCGCGGTCAGCTGAAAGCGGTCTTATGTTCCATTCCACTCATTTCTACACTACATAACTTAAAATACAGTTATTATTTCCGCGTAATCTATTATTCAGCGCCGTGATCATGAAGAAATTGAGATTCCAGCAATATATAACAATCTATTCAGTATATAATTCATTGAGAGTTGCTTTATTTACCAGCCAAGTGAATTTTCACGGTTCTAATAATAAAAAAAATGATGTTTAACCAAAATAACTATATGGACCTTTTGATGTATGTGCCGTTGTAGTTCCACTGGACGCATTTAGCTTGGAAAAGAACTGTTTCGGCCTGGAACACTGAATTCCAGGCCTCGGCTAAGGCTTTGTGGATTGAAACGTTTTTTTCCGACAACAACTGCTAATATGTAGAAAATATTTTACTGATTTTAAGTTATCCCAAACTCTAACAGGATATGAAAATTTTATGAACTATTTGTCTAGGTTTAATGTAATTGGTAGTGATAGTTGTTCTTATGGTCAGAATGCTGAAACTTCGGAACATGTTTTGTTGTATTTTGTAAAAGAGAAAATTTTAAAAAGGAGTTGAAACGTGTAGGTATTTCCTTGCCACCCGTTTTGTCTTCGTTGGTCAATCGTACTGAAAGCCTTAATGTCTTAAAAAAATTTGCTTACTGTATAGATTTTTAAAGTTTTATAGGTACCTCCCCTTCTTTATATTTGTATATTTCCCCTCTTTTTTTCATTTTACATTTGTATTTTTAATGTATTTTTAATTTTGTTTTAAGTTTAATAATGCTGTTACCACTTACATCTGTAATCCTCATGTTATGCAATGTGGAGCATAAGGAGTTTTGCAAATATAAATTAATTAAAAAAAACCCCAAAATAACATAATAATTGTGTTTGTTATATTGTTTTATGTTATTTGAGTAAATTCGATATCTTTATAAATTATTACATCAATTTTCAAAATTTGACGTATACCTGTTTGAGCTCGATTGAAGTAATCCTTAAAGTATAATATAATAAGAGGCAGGAGGGAAAGCGATGATTAATGAAAGAAATATACTTGTTTCAGTACCACAAAATATTACGTGAACAACAATACGAGATAATTAAAATTTTTATCATTAAAATGTACGAAGCGGCGTCTATCCGAAGGACAGAACCCGCAACCTTCGGTTCTGTAAGCAGGTAACATACCACTGGACCAAAATGATCACTCCAATCGGGAGGCTGTTACTGGATTATATAGGTGACATCACTCCACACTCAGCTCTTGGAATTTCATTTGAATTTTTGATTTTATTGAATTTCATATTTCCTGAAATGATTAAATAACTAAAACGCGGGGAAGTATTTCATTTAACAAATATGTGTAATAATTTACTAATAGTAATTATGCAATATTCTTATTATTTGATAGAATCATTATTATTTTATTTATAATCATTATTATTTGACACATAAGTTTGATGTAATTGTATTCGTATTTTATATTTCGAAGTTTTCTTCGGGATTTCTGTAAATCAAATGAGTGTTATACCTTCAGCAACAGTAAATTCTTAAATCTAGTTGAGAATCAATTGATGAATCGTAAATTTTCTGTTCCCCTCCCATTGGAAACATTTAACTATATTCTAATAAATTCCTTTCGTACAAGTATTAAGTTCATAACATTGGAATAACGTCAGTGTAGTTTAAGATTTTAATTTTATCGGTTCTCATGATACACTTTCTATTATTTCCAATGTAACTCAAATAAAATCAAAATCAGTTTTCTGTTGTGACTAGACTTCACATCCCTGATTGGCTGATTTGCGTTCATAGCCAGACTTCAAGATCTCGTTCAAAGATATTCTATCCGTCTTACAAGAGAACTAATTCCTATTCAATTAGAAAATTCGAGCTTCATCTTCGAAACTCGGCAAACGGAGCTAACATTCTGAATTTAATACAATCCCGTGTCCAGACAATACTTCACTCCGACAGTGAAGAGAATTAGGCGCTTCAGCTTTAGAGCTGGGTAATTTGTTCTGTAGCTTGCAGAGGCAAATGGGCTGATTGTTAAATGTTCGCAGAGTCTCGAGGATTGTAATGAAATTCTTCGGTACCATTCGGGAATGTTTATTAAATCAAGTTTACTCAGTTTACTCAGTTTCTCAAATTTCCTTGTTACCTGCAGGTGTCTAAGAATAATCAAGGTTGATGTTCTGGTGCTAAATATGCGTCTGGAATTTTTATTCTCTACACGTTACATGTTTGATAATAAGTGGTGAGAATTTATTTTATCCAAATTTCCTGGAATTATATGATATTCAATGAGAAACTTTCATTTTGAACTGGAAATTTTGTAGGGTTTGAATGCTTTAATCTTATGCTTAATTGTTATTATACTGAGCGTTATAAATCACGCTAAATATTTTTAAACAGTTTTGAATATTTTTGATTAAATAATATTATTTTGAAGCGTATCTTTATTATTTGGTATTGATTTGCATATTGATCCCTTAAGGTATCCGACTACGTTCGGAACCGTGATTTTGCAAAAGCGCTAAATGGATAATTTTCATGATATTTAGTGTCACTTAGATTAGAATATAAGTATAAAATTGTTTTAAGGACATTTTGACAAAAAAAATTATTTAAATACAATATTTTGGCAAAAAATTAACTTAGAATAATCTTTTTTCAAAATGTTCTCCTTTTGTGAAAAATGCTTCCATTATAATAATATTTAGCCTGTATATAGCTCAGAGCTCTCTGCAGAGGCTCAACTAGAATTTTTGAAATATATGTCTTAGAAGTGGGTTTATCCATATTTTACGGCAACAGAGGGGAGCAATTTTAAGAAAAAAACGTCGATAATTATTTCAAATGGTGGTAACTCTGAAAATAATGTGAATTTTACAAAAACTCTAGTTGAGCCTCTGTAGAGAGGTCTGAGCTATATACAGGCTAAATATTATTATAATAGAAGCATTTTTCACAAAAGGAGAACATTTTGAAAAAAGATTATTTTAAGTTAATTGTTTGCCAAAATATTGTATTTAAATATTTTTTTTTGTCAAAGTTTCCTTAAGACAATTTTATGCATGTATTCTAATCTAAGTGACACTAAATATTATGAAAAATATCCATTTATGCGCTTTTTTAAAATCACGGTTCCGAAAGTAGTCGGATACCTTAACTGGTTTGCCCATACACCGTGTGGGCTACTGAAAGTTAGTCACAACCGGTTTGCGCGCACTCTGTACAGGCATTGATATTTTCTTACAATCTTTGATTTGCACACATTTTTAATTCTTACTGTGAAATTACTAGTGCTAGTGTTTTTAAGAGATGCAGTTTTGTCCATGGTACTGAAATACTTCTTATCCAGAATTTTCTTTGTGGTGAAGACGCGAATTTTTCATTGAAGGCAGGAATTTAGATTTTTGAAAATATTGGATAAAGAACATGGATTGGCAAGGCAATGTGCCATGTGTATCTTGAGAAGAAACAAGTAATATAAAAAAATAGTTTTTAAGTCAATTCCTATTTAAATCAACAACGAAAAATTTTATTTTAGCTACTTTTTATTAAATAGTGAAAATTGATATAAATATGTATATACATAGGACAGAATCCCAACATTAAGTGGTAATTAGTTTTTTTAATTATCATTAAAGTATCGTATTGTCCTTTTAATTTCAGTCCAACTGAATGCTTTAACACGTGAGAAAAAAACCTTTTTAAATTTTGACACAAGTCGCCAACGTGGTTGTATTTGTAATTCTTTAAATAATTAGTTTTAATCAATTAATTTTTATTAATTATAATTAAATTATTGTATTGTCATCCAAAATGATCCTGTATATAAAATTTCAGCTGAATTCAGCGCTTTAAAATGTATTTTATGAACGATTGAAAATTCCAGCAAGATAAATAAATAAATATACAAGTATATAAATAAATAAATATATAGACATTGTGAGCTAATAGTAAGAATTGAATAAAATAGGAAAGATAATCCCAAAAAGTCGGTATTATGCCTGTCCTAATTCCAATATATGTGTTAGACCATGATTCAAATTATGTGTGCATATATATATGCACGCACGCACAAAATCCTCAACAGTATGACAAAGAGTACGAACATGAAAATTTTTTGCATGCATGAAAAAATTCTTTTAAGATATATGAAAAATTCTTCATAGCACGCAGAGTGTACTCATAAGAAAGCAAACATTTTTTGTGTTCCCCAATTATAAAATAAAAAATATTGTGAAAACTTTAAAATTAAAATTTTAAATAAAATCTTTCCATTTTCCATTTTCGTTCAGTGTTATGCTTAGTAATATGCAATAAAAATTGTGCCCTTTTTTGGAACATTTTGGGTAAAAAGAAAAATTGACCGCTTAAGTCAGTGCTTCTCAAACTTTCAATATTTGCGACCCACTTGTCAATCATAATTTTCTATTATACTTTGAAACTAAAGCTACAATACGACCTTTTAAGTGCCACCTGCGTATATAAATGTCTCTCTCAGTCAAAGCGTCAATCGTCCTGGACGTATATATACGTCTTCCCGAAATATGATCTTTTATGTGCACTGCTATAAATACAATTATTCAGAAGGGTTTGGAATGCAATAAAAAGACCTTGACAGTGTCTGCTAAGGATTTACTTATTTCAGGGGATTTGCATATTTGTTCCTTTTCTACTCTACTCCCCCTCCCCCACGGCATCACATACGCTAGCCTACATTTAAAACGGTAGCATTAGAGTGCGATTCGCTTAATTTTTAATCGGTATTTAAGTAATTAATTATAAACTGTACAAATATTACAAAGAAAAGTGTAAATTTTTTTGTATATAATTTTATATATGAAAAGCCGATGGGATCACTGGTAATTATTAAACGTTCTTAACTTAGCATTGTTTAGTTAATTCTAAAATAATTTGCGCTGTGCTGATATATTTATAAATGTATTACATCAGTGTAAATGTGTATTTTATTTTTTGTGTCAGAATGTATTTTATTTGTTTCCTTTCAGTAATTTAATAATTTCGTTAAATATCTCTATTTTGTTTTCAACTTTTCAATATGCTCGCACCCTCTCATAGGGCTATCACGCCCCCTAGGGGGCGCAGCCCACAGTTTGAGAAACGTTGGCTTAAGTAGTTAAATACGCGTCTGGAATTTTTATTCTCTGGTCGTTACGGGGAGGGGGGGGGGGGGCGCGGTAATAATTGGAGTGAATGTGTATTTTATACAAATTTCCTTGGTATTATATGATATTCAATGAGAAACTCATTTTAGACCAAAAACTCTTGGTAGGATTTGAATTCTTTGATCTTATGCTTAATTGTAACTGTATTGAATATTGTAAGCCATGTTAAAAATATTTTTAAACACTTTTGAAAATTTTTGATTAAATAAGATTATTTTGAAACTTGTGTGTGTATCTGTTATTTGGTAGCAGATTAAAAAGATAACTATGATTTGATAACATTATTTTACACCATTTTCTCGTTTTTAATTCAAAAAGTAGCATATCAATATGTGAAAATTTGTATATTAAACGACAAATACGTTACTTGAAATATTTAACTGATCTCTGACTGTGAAATGTTTTCAATCACAATTTTTTAAAACAAAATGCAGTTGTGTGTGTGTGTGAATTTCTTGAATATACAAATATTTTGCCTAATGACTGTTAAGATTGATTTGTTAATCATTTACGATACTTTATCTAAAAACAAACAGGTATTTGTATTTGGCATTTTGAATGGGTTAAGTATGCAAGTAACTAACTGATACGTTCACAAGTTAACTTGATAAAAATATTTTATGAAAAATCTCTTTTGAATCAACAAGAAAATACTAATAAATTTATATTGTCAAACTTAAATGTAGACATTAGTGTTCAATATTTTTTTTGTTTTTGTTTTTTGTTTGTTTTTGGTATACATTTTTAAGGGTACTTATTTCTTCTTAGTTGACAATTATTGTTACAAATACGAAACAATACATTTGCGATTTTCATTTTACTAAAAACTGATTTTAAAGGTCTCTAAAGTTATTTTAAAATGTCAGATCTTGGAATAATTTGAATTGCTTTCCGGTCATTTTCCAAATGAATATGTATTTATCTAAAATATGTGATCTGACAAATACTATTGTGTTAATAATTTGAGAAGTTAATTTCAGTGGTTATCCAAACAAAAAAGTGATACTTGATACCTTCCGTTTTTGGTTAGATGTCCTCTTCATTTTATGCCTTTTAAAATCTAAATTTATTAAGTTTTGTAAGAAAATACCTTGAACAAATGAAAACTGAATCATTTGTTACAGACTTTTTTTCATTTTTACGCCACTGAGGTCATTATGAAAGGAACTAAATAATTTAATCTTTTTAACATTTCTTCTTTGAATTAGTTTTACAAGAAACTTAGATAATTTGAGCTTATGAGAAAAAAGCAAGAAAACTGAGATAATAGCAAACTGAGTATAAAAGTAAAAAGTAATCTGAGGATTAAAAATGACAACACGTATTTGTGTTTCAAATTTATGCTCTTTCAGTCCTTTTCTAATTTGCTAAGTAGTTAATATTTTCCATAAGGAATGAAACGAACAAAAAAAATTTCGTTTTACATAAGATTTTTATTCGCACTATTTAAAATATGTGTGTAACGCCTAATCTTCATAAATAAAATTTGTGCTTAATAATCAAGGAAACCTAATACGCCTTAAGGTGTACAAGAATAGATTGAGTCAATAAAAATGTCATACAGCTTTAAAAATTAGTCCTTGCTAAATATTCGCAATTGCACTGTAAAAGAGTAATAAAATAATTTGAACATATTTAGTCTTTTAAATTTTTTGACAATATCTTAACGTTAGTTTATTCATTACAATCGATACAAATCAACCTGAAAAAATATAAATATATTTGATAAGCTTGAAATAAAATTATCTATGGTAAAATATACAATTTTTTATTAAAATATTTTACTAATGAGACTTTTTGATAAATATTCTCTGTGGTCATAGTTGCTAATTGAATGAATTGAATTAATTTTCTGTTTCATTACTAGTGTTTTTACTTGGAAATATTTACCACGCATAATATAACACCTTTTCCTTAAAAACCGGCTTGTTTACATTATTTTTGAATATTACAGTATTGTTGCTAACTATAAGTAAATTAAACCGTTTTATTTTCTTAAGATATGTATTGTATTTGCGAATTTCTTGCATTGTATTAAATGTGAAAATACAATCCATACTTAAAAAAATCCAGAATTAATATTTTAAAACATTTCTTATATTCCACACGATCATAGATTTATTACATTATGTTTATCAGTGATCATCTATGAAAAAATAAGAAATCTAAGAAAATTATAATTTTTATTTTTCTATATTTTAAATTTATTACATTTATAAAATACAAACTCGTATTATTTGAACTAAAACTCTTTCCTTCTCCTAAAATTCTTATTTTGAAAATTAGAAATAAGTATCATCAATTTTCAAAGAAAATTATTTTAATATTTGGAGAAAAACAACATAAATTTCACATTTACATTCAATTGTTTGCTTTTGTAAGTACAACATGGGAAAAAGTGCTAGTTTTTTGAACATTTCATTAAACTGAAATGGAAATATTTTGAACATTAATTACACATTGAAAATGTTTGTATTTCTTCCTTATCCGCAATACTTTTCATTATTATCAGGATCTTCAATATAAGATGGTTTTATACAATATCAAAATTGCAATGTATTTCTCTTCAAATTCAGAATGTATGAATTCTGATGCTTGGCGACTAAAATCAGAGCATCGACGCTCTTTCTTGTTATCAAATTCTCCGACTCGTCAAACAGTTTTCATTTGCAATTTCTTTTCTTTGAAAGTTCCTTGAGGAAGAGCTGCATATTTTCACTTCTTGGGGAAACAATCATTTGCCCCACACGTGTCATCTAAGCATTCCTGCTAGGCTTTAATATCACCTTCGGGGAACTAAAATAGTGCTTTAGTATTCCACACCACGGGAGAAAGTTCTGTGACGCTTTGTTCTGTTTTCTTTCTAGTGTTGGTAGGTGAAGAATTCTTCAGTGATGCAAATATTTTCTCGCAGATTAATCTTCGCCGGCGGTTTTCACCGTTTTTGCATTTTTGTTCTTTTTTCTTTCTCTTGCCCCTTTCCCTTTTTTTTACATTCTCCTACAAAAGAATGCCTTAGCTCTGTATCAACAATGTGATAAAACATTTCTGACGTTTTACCTCTGCACAGCATAGCATTTTCTTAACGTTTTATTGTTTTATTTAAACTTTGATGAATGTTTGGTTGAAGATAGCAATCTTTTTTTTTTGTCGTAAAAACAACACATATTTGGGTTATTTCTTAGTTACAAAAATAAAGATGCACACATACACAAAATGACGAAATGAAAGAATTAAAGAGGAAATAGGAAACACACTGAAAGGATTTTTTCTCTTTCATTAATGTAATTAAATGAAATTTTTTTAACTTACACGATATTATAATCAAAAAAAATAATAAAATGTTTCCGTAATTAAAGATTCTAGTAACAAAAAGTGTAGGGATGTGGTATTAGACAAAGTTTAATTCATGTTTCTTTGTTGTTTTTCTTAAGGCCATGAAAGTTACAGACATTTTAGTAATTTATATGACTCTCTATTGAAGAATTTAGGCTTAAAAACAAATTTCTTTTCCTGTGGATAGTAAAAAATATGTACCGTGTCTCACTGATTCAGATTATAAATGTATGAAAGGCTATAACCTGGTTTAACGCAAGTTGAAATTGGCTGCTTTGTATGAAATTCCTTTATCAACAGAAGTTCACAAGAAAACAAATCTTTATAAAAATATTTTTATGCAGTTACTGAGCAATATTTTAAAAATGTAATGTAATTTTTGATGATTATGGATTAATTAAAAAATAAAAAGATTAATGTTTATTTTCTTATACTTATTATTAAAAGGTCATTATAAGATATAAAAAACGATACTTGAAATATTTAATTGATTCAGGTAGGATGTATAATGTGATGAACACACTCATGAAATTTTAAATACTAAACTATACATTTTCTTTCAAATTTCTAAAAGTTTGCAACTCCTTAGATAGTAATATAAATATTTTCTTAAATTTTATTTTAAGATATGTTGTGGTTCGGCGTATATATTTTGGACAATTTCTTACACCTCCGCAAATATAAAGAAACTATACTTTTGAAGAAATTCTAGATAATACAATTTTATGTTCCTGCTTTAATACATTTTATTATAGAAATTTTCTTATATAAAAATTTTCTAATATATAAATATAGTATTTTTTAAAATCTATTAAGGTATAATTATGATGCTTTTGCACTTAGATACTAATTATTGTTTTCTATGCTCATGGCAGTACTATGATCAGTGGCATCATTACTAGTGGAACGTTACGGCGTCTTTTTTTTGCCTGCTTAAATCGGTTTGAAAGTTAAGAATGTATACATATTTATAAGGTTTTATATTTTATGTAAGAATTTACATAATGTGCATTATAATTCGATAAAAAACATTGATCATTTACATCGGCTGCAGTTCAACTCCAAGAGTTTCATAGACAGTTCATCCGCTTTTTTTTCTGAGGAAAAGAATGGTGGAGGAGGAAGAACGTTCCTAAATCGCTTGGTGCAGCAATTGTATCGCAGATGAAGTAAATGAGAAAAAAAAAGCTGTACCAACATATATATAGTCTAGTTTTACAGATTAAACTGAGGAGAAGAATAAAAACTTGCAATGGTTTTACTTTTCATGCAATGGATAAGAAATATGAATCATATATCAAAGGAGAGAGAGTCGGAGTAAATCGATGACATCTATCTCTAAAAAGTAATCTTTAAAAAGTAGGTTAATTTATTTCAAAGGATGAATATTGCTGAAATAATACATTTATTCTTCGTGTAACATATAAGTATATATGTACAGGTTTTAACTTTCTCCATCTATATATATATAGAGGCCCATTGGTCGAGTGGTAGCGTATCGCGCTTCCACACTACAGGTGCGGGTTCTAATCACGGGGTGGGTAAGGTCAACTCAACCTTTCATCCCTACTGCAGTGGGTCAACAAATGAGTACCAAGCCTACTTGGGGACTTAAACACTGGGGATCTCGCTACAGACTGACCACCTGATAGGGACATCTGCTCATCCACTTCAGCCCCCAATGGTCGCGTATACTTGGAAGGGCACAGTAGACCTTGGCCCTTACGGGCTGTTGCGCCACTGAGTTTGAGTTCTATTGCATTCATTTGCTAGTGATAAATTATAAAAAATATTTGTAAAAAAAAAGAGAAAAACTGGGTTTGTGTGCGTGTTTAAAATTTTGTTTTCTATTGCATTGATGTATTTAATAGACGTTTAAACAATTTAAAGGTATTTAAATTATATTTAAAGCTGATAATCTGAGAAAAAAGTCATTCAACTCTTTTAATAACTGAAAATAATTTGGTATGACATTGTCTATCAATGTGTATACACACACAATGTCTTAATTTGATTAATTCGGCCAATTAAAAGTTCGAGAAACCAGGTGCGTATGTAGAAAATACTAAAAAGAAAATACAGTTCTTTTTATTTAGTTAATTTACATACTCTTTGTTGGAATGAATAAAGAAAATAAGACTTTATTTCAAAGAAAAAGTCTTATCAATGTAATGACGGAAGTTAAAGAAGTAAATGCGAACTGCAGCATTTAATCTGACTAAGGAAACTTCTTAATTCCAGATTCGACTTAATATGTGTTAAATTAACCTCAACTACAATTGTAAATTTTTAACCATAGAAAATCTTTTTTTTATAGTAAAAAAAAAAGGTATCTATACTAAAATTTAGTTAAAAACACTACAGATAAACCTAGAAAATGGATTTCACTTTCAATTTTGGTATATTTGCATACAAAACTTTTGGAAATAAGCACATGTTCATTAAAAGGTATAGAATTAGTAGTACAAAATACAAAACCATAAAAAGTAAAGCAATCGAAAATTTGTAAATCTTTCCGAATGTATGATTTTTCTATAATTTTAAGAGGATTTTTTCTGTGGCTAGGTGTGGTTTTGTATCTGTTTTGATTTGTTTCTATGCGCTTTTTCTGTACATGTATATTTTTTCTATTAAAACGGGAAAAGGTATTTGAGGATGAGTACACTGTCTGGTAACTTATTGGAATATTTCTGAAGTTTCACTTAGTAGTTAGTAGATGAAATATTATTGTTCTTATTACTATTATATAGATTTGATATAAGAATCACATTTTTAATTGAAAATTTTCCTTTAAAACTAAGCAATTCAAAAGTTAGAAAATATTCTTTTCTGATTTATTGAAGTTTTATATTTTCTACTTAAGACTTAGAAATTTTTAGAAGGGTATTTAAAGCAATTTTAGAATACTTATGAAGCTTTTAAAACATTTTAAATAAAATGGTACATTTAAGCTCTATTTGCATATCTCCAACTAGATTTTGTATCCCTTGCAGCAATCTCTGATCTCTTGAATAAATTTAAATTTTCTCTTTTGTTTGTCATTATATTTGCTCAGACAGATAGATTAAAACTTTTATAAAAAATTAGTCTAATATGCAAAAAATTCATAATTTGCCTGATTTGCTGATAACATGAATAACTTATGAAACACAATTAGCGTCAGAAATATATAAAGAATCTTTAGTCTTTAGAGTGTGGAAATGCAAAATATTTTAGGATACCATTAGTTCCATCACGCAAAATGCATATGTATTTATTAGGAAATTGTAAAATATTACCAACTAAGTTTTCCATTTACATATTACTATATAAAATATACAGAACAAACTTTTTATCGCAAAATTAATCATGCTAAACCTAAGAGACAAGTTAGAAAAGACATTTTCGTGTGACTTACCTTATGTTATCGTCGTAATATTTTGCATAGACTTTTCTCTCCATATTTATCATTTGAAGGATAGCTATAAATAACCCTCGTAATTAAAACAAACTTCGAAACTCAGAGGTTTTAACATGCATGCAATGCTTGTATTTTACGGTAACTTTGCGAATAAATTAGCGTATAAATAATGCGATTAAAGGTACAACGTAGGGGATAAAGAATACGTCAACTCAGACGCAAACACTAGTATATCGCATACATTATACGGTTTCTAGGCATATTATTATATGCGTGTATAAACGTTGGAAACAAGATGTCAATTTGCAGTGTGTACCTTGACTTCTCTTTAAACAATACTAAAACAACTTCTTGCAAAAATGCGTGTGTAATTATCACATCAGCATATTTCTGGGTTCTTGAAAACTGATTGTATTTCATCATAAATATTATTAAAATTTAACAAGGAATCTGACCAAGCGGAGATACTTATCATATTTCATAAGAATACTAGAATTTGTATAGTTAAAAATAATATTTTTTATTTAAAAATATTTTACTAATTTCTTAGTTTACAGAATTGATCAAACATGTTGTTTGCATTGGAAAGTAAGAAATATTATAAAGATACCATTTATAATATTTCTGTATATTTCTGTTTTCCAAAACACACACACACACACACACACACTTTGTGTAACTCTTGCAATTTAAAGATTTTAATTATATTTAAAATAAAAAAAAATGTTTTCCATCGTAATTATTTCAAAAACAATTTTTTTTTCATCTTTCTGTTTTATTAGATATGATCCTATATTTTATCCATCAAATTATTTTTATGTGCAGTTACAGAATGTTTGAATGTCATATCCGAATGGAAATTTGTGCTATATATATATATAAACGTATTATTCGATATTTTCCTTAATAGGTATTGTATTGAAGCACCGTAAAAAATTTTTCTTATATTTTAAGTTAAATGGTGTTACCAAAATTTGGAAGCAAAAGAATTTTCTATAGATACTTTTTTAACTATCTATAGAAGTACTCTTAAAAATCATTTTTGTAAAAAAAAATAAAATTAAAAAAAAACATATCTTGACGAATTTTTAAGCAATTGCATAATATAAGATGTTTCAAAAAAGTAGTATGCAATTGTTACTGCGAACAAAATAATTTTTTAAAAAATAATTTTACTAGCTATCTCAAAAGCTTGAGCATCTGTGTGTTGTGCTATTTTTGATAAATACAGTTAATTTTTCTCTATTTACTGAGAAAGTATTTTCTCTTAAAAATATCTTCATTTTAAAACGAAAAAAAAAAATAATAAATATACTTTCATTTCGTATCACTGAGATGGAAGAAATTTTTTAAAAATATTCTTAAGATTTATACAATAAATATGTGAATAAAATATTTTGAGCATCGAAATTGTGATAAAAAGATCGATTCATCGCAAGTTTATTTAATAATTATTTCTCATCGCGTCCTATTTTGAATACAAAATACATATAACAACGTTTTTCAAGGTAATATAGTTATTGTAAAAAGATTAATTCATTCTGATATGCGTTTTTAATATCTTATTAAATGGAATTGATATATTTTTTTTACTTTTCTTTTTTGTGTTTTAAATATTTGATTGTTCAACGAATAATATATGTTATATATTATTTATAAATTATAGATTTGGATGTGATACTCACACGCGCATTATTATTAAACGGTTCTTTTAAATTTTGTGGTTGTCCTCAGTCGTTTTCTTATTGCTTGAAATTCTTCTTCCTCTAAGTCCAATTTTATTCAAAATATATAACCCAATAAATCCATCTTCGAGAATCCTAAGCGACGGCAAAACTTCACGCAAGAAAACCGATTTCATAGCCATTTTTTACACCTGGCGCAAGCTTCTCCATCAAAGTAAAAATTCAAATTTATTTCAAGATACCTATACATCATAACCCAAACGCACTTAACCGTTCCCGGAAACTAACTAAAAACTCTTACCAATAAAAAGAAGCATTCCTCAACCCGTCCATGTTAAGTACGTACAAGCGTAATAGATATTTTCTTTTCCCTTTTCCTCGGTTATGCCATAAACGGAGAACAACATCTGATGCATTGAATTGTAAAGTGTGAAGTTTCGCCAGTAGCTCACAGCTGTGGCACTCGTTCAAGTCCACCCTCGGATTATCGTTCTCAACCTTCTTTTCTCCTCAACCCCTCTGAAGCCTCCCCTATTGATCGGCTGAATTGTCGATCTGCTTCTATGTTGGGGGTTGGCTTGACTTGGCCAGCTTCTCACAGCTTATTTCATGCGTGTTTGGGTTTAAAGGAAGCATTCCAGGCGGAATTCTGTTCGAGAAAGAAGGTAATTTTCTATCACACACCCCTTTGATTCTCCACTTTTTTCTTCTTTTTCTGGGCTGAAATCCGATGGCCATTATTACGCTAGCGTGGCTAATTAAGATTGTGATTAGTTCGACTGTTGACGCCAGAAAAGCCGTAAATTATTTTTGTAATTAGTTTTCTAAGTTTACGATCCACTAAAACGAATACCTTTAATAGCTTTTACTGAAAGATACTCATTAAATTTTGGGTCTTGTCTAAGACTATTCATGAATATTTACGCAACATCAATTTGCATACCATTGATCACATTTGACAAACACTTTTCAGAAATAATTTAGAACAAAACTTAGGTAATTGCTTAAAATAAATTTCAGGTCTGCAATTTACTAAAATGATACATTGGATATATGTCAAACCATCTTTCTTACGATTAAAGGAAATATGTATAAAAATTTACTGTATTTGTTCGAATTGAAGCCGCACTATTTTTCTAATAAATCGGACGCGGCTTAGAACTGAAGGCGTAAAAGTTCTTTGGATGGGAAAAATTGAACATGATACTGACGGGGTTAGTGCAGGTTAGATAGATTCATGTATGCATTTAAAATTTTTTAATACTGTTAAAATAAGTTAACTATTCTCTTCTTATTACCTTTCATTAATTTTTTTTCTCTAAATTTCGCAAATATTGGATATTGATAAATCATTTTACACAACTTTTTCCTTTTTACAAAAAACATTCTGAGTATCTGGTGTTCGGCTTAGAATGGATGGCGGCTTAGATTAGAATAAATACGGAATTTTTATATATTATTTAACACGGTTCTTATCCACCAGCGTAATAATACTTCAGATGAGCCTACATGTTGTTCAAAGAACTTAATAACTTAAATATCAAAAGTCATTTTATCATTATTTAACATTATAAAATGTGATTAATTATTTTTAAAATGTTATAAAATATTTACTGTTTAGAATTACACAATTTCTTACAAATTTAAAAAAAAACCCACACTACATTCAAATAATGCAGAAATAATCCAAAATTAGTTATCAAATTCTGTAAAATAATATTAAAAGAAGTTCATGGAAAGGTTAAAAAAATAAAAATAAACCCAGACCAAATATTTTCTAAAATCACTTTACCGCGGATACCTTCCTTTATTGATCTGCAGTACTTCCATCAGAAATATAGACTCTAAAAATATGAGTATTGATTGGACCTCAACAAAAGCCACCGGGAATAAAAGCTTGTCACTCATCTTACGCTGATTTTGTGTATTGCCCTATTGTATTCATAAAAGCAATCGTATCCATCAAAGTGAACCATTAAGGTTTCTAAGGAAACCGATAGTAATTTATCCATTAGTGACGTTAAAAATATTCCATTTTCTTATTATAAGGTTCTATTTCAATATATGAACTTATGTTTCAGAGTTACTAAGAGTAACGGGTGTCATTTTCGAAGAAATGCAAATGCTTAATTCCATTGCGAAGGTTTCGATCCTTTGCATTTCCCCATAAATAGTTATTTGGACAGAAAAATCACTAAAA
>BMAV01025533.1:121317-140489 GCA_019973955.1 Trichonephila inaurata madagascariensis
AAAAAATAATTTTACTAGCTATCTCAAAAGCTTGAGCATCTGTGTGTTGTGCTATTTTTGATAAATACAGTTAATTTTTCTCTATTTACTGAGAAAGTATTTTCTCTTAAAAATATCTTCATTTTAAAACGAAAAAAAAAAATAATAAATATACTTTCATTTCGTATCACTGAGATGGAAGAAATTTTTTAAAAATATTCT
Source organism: Trichonephila inaurata madagascariensis (assembly GCA_019973955.1). Classification (NCBI taxonomy): domain Eukaryota; kingdom Metazoa; phylum Arthropoda; class Arachnida; order Araneae; family Nephilidae; genus Trichonephila; species Trichonephila inaurata. The sequence continues at coordinate 121,519 of BMAV01025533.1, forward strand.
TAAGATTTATACAATAAATATGTGAATAAAATATTTTGAGCATCGAAATTGTGATAAAAAGATCGATTCATCGCAAGTTTATTTTATAATTATTTCTCATCGCGTCCTATTTTGAATACGAAATACATATAACAACGTTTCTCAAGGTAATATATAGTTATTGTAAAAAGATTTTAATTCATTCTGATATGTGTTTTTAATATCTTATTAAATGGAATTGATATATTTTTTGTACTTTTCTTTTTTGTGTTTTAAATATTTGATTGTTCAACGAATAATATATGTTATATATTATTTATAAATTATAGATTTGGATGTGATACTCTCACACGCATTATTATTAAACGGTTCTTTTAAATTTTGTGGTTGTCCTCAGTCGTTTTCTTATTGCTTGAAATTCTTCTTCCTCTAAGTCCAATTTTATTCAAAATATATAACCCAATAAATCCATCTTCGAGAATCCTAAGCGACGGCAAAACTTCACGCAAGAAAACCGATTTCATAGCCATTTTTTACACCTGGCGCAAGCTTCTCCATCAAAGTAAAAATTCAAATTTATTTCAAGATACCTATACATCATAACCCAAACGCACTTAACCGTTCCCGGAAACTAACTAAAAACTCTTACCAATAAAAAGAAGCATTCCTCAACCCGTCCATGTTAAGTACGTACAAGCGTAATAGATATTTTCTTTTCCCTTTTCCTCGGTTATGCCATAAACGGAGAACAACATCTGATGCATTGAATTGTAAAGTGTGAAGTTTCGCCAGTAGCTCACAGCTGTGGCACTCGTTCAAGTCCACCCTCGGATTATCGTTCTCAACCTTCTTTTCTCCTCAACCCCTCTGAAGCCTCCCCTATTGATCGGCTGAATTGTCGATCTGCTTCTATGTTGGGGGTTGGCTTGACTTGGCCAGCTTCTCACAGCTTATTTCATGCGTGTTTGGGTTTAAAGGAAGCATTCCAGGCGGAATTCTGTTCGAGAAAGAAGGTAATTTTCTATCACACACCCCTTTGATTCTCCACTTTTTTCTTCTTTTTCTGGGCTGAAATCCGATGGCCATTATTACGCTAGCGTGGCTAATTAAGATTGTGATTAGTTCGACTGTTGACGCCAGAAAAGCCGTAAATTATTTTTGTAATTAGTTTTCTAAGTTTACGATCCACTAAAACGAATACCTTTAATAGCTTTTACTGAAAGATACTCATTAAATTTTGGGTCTTGTCTAAGACTATTCATGAATATTTACGCAACATCAATTTGCATACCATTGATCACATTTGACAAACACTTTTCAGAAATAATTTAGAACAAAACTTAGGTAATTGCTTAAAATAAATTTCAGGTCTGCAATTTACTAAAATGATACATTGGATATATGTCAAACCATCTTTCTTACGATTAAAGGAAATATGTATAAAAATTTACTGTATTTGTTCGAATTGAAGCCGCACTATTTTTCTAATAAATCGGACGCGGCTTAGAACTGAAGGCGTAAAAGTTCTTTGGATGGGAAAAATTGAACATGATACTGACGGGGTTAGTGCAGGTTAGATAGATTCATGTATGCATTTAAAATTTTTTAATACTGTTAAAATAAGTTAACTATTCTCTTCTTATTACCTTTCATTAATTTTTTTTCTCTAAATTTCGCAAATATTGGATATTGATAAATCATTTTACACAACTTTTTCCTTTTTACAAAAAGCATTCTGAGAATCTGGTGTTCGGCTTAGAATGGATGGCGGCTTAGATTAGAATAAATACGGAATTTTTATATATTATTTAACACGGTTCTTATCCACCAGCGTAATAATACTTCAGATGAGCCTACATGTTGTTCAAAGAACTTAATAACTTAAATATCAAAAGTCATTTTATCATTATTTAACATTATAAAATGTGATTAATTATTTTTAAAATGTTATAAAATATTTACTGTTTAGAATTACACAATTTCTTACAAATTTAAAAAAAAACCCACACTACATTCAAATAATGCAGAAATAATCCAAAATTAGTTATCAAATTCTGTAAAATAATATTAAAAGAAGTTCATGGAAAGGTTAAAAAAATAAAAATAAACCCAGACCAAATATTTTCTAAAATCACTTTACCGCGGATACCTTCCTTTATTGATCTGCAGTACTTCCATCAGAAATATAGACTCTAAAAATATGAGTATTGATTGGACCTCAACAAAAGCCACCGGGAATAAAAGCTTGTCACTCATCTTACGCTGATTTTGTGTATTGCCCTATTGTATTCATAAAAGCAATCGTATCCATCAAAGTGAACCATTAAGGTTTCTAAGGAAACCGATAGTAATTTATCCATTAGTGACGTTAAAAATATTCCATTTTCTTATTATAAGGTTCTATTTCAATATATGAACTTATGTTTCAGAGTTACTAAGAGTAACGGGTGTCATTTTCGAAGAAATGCAAATGCTTAATTCCATTGCGAAGGTTTCGATCCTTTGCATTTCCCCATAAATAGTTATTTGGACAGAAAAATCACTAAAATTTATTGTATTACTTATCGTTTGAGGAATAACTTAATGTGAAAGGTATGACAAAGAAATAGCATATATTAATAGAAATAATAGTGGAAAATTAAACATATAAAACAGTGTTGAGTATAATAATTCCAAATAAAGGAAATAGATAAAATAAAAATCATTTGCCTTAAATTTTGCTTAATTTTTTCCTTCCCTTTTAAAAAAAATTAATTGCTAATTTTACTTTTAGTGTAAAAAATACCATAATAATGAAAAGTAATATTGCGTTATTTAAATTTCATTAATATATGTCTAAAAATCATATGATAGGAAGATAACTTATCAGTATCGTGTATATACAATATCTCTCTGTAAATATATATAAATATATATAGCTATCTTTTATATATATTTATCAAACAGTGTGTTCGCAGCAGATATTTTCATTGAAGGCTCAGGAATAATACAAAAAGACTAAATCTAATTAATACAATCTTGGAAAAAAAATACGACAACCGATTGATATGATACTCATAGATACAGCATAAAATAGGGATATTTATTGTTAGTAACAACAATAATTTCTTCAGAAATTTTTTTCTATTATTTAGCGTTTTTTTACTTATGATATTCATTGTTGCAACAAGAATTGTGATATTTATTGTTAGCAACAGCAATTATTTCTTCAGAATTTTTTTTGATTATTTAGTGTCTTTTTTCTTGTGATATTTATAGTTGCAACAATAATTGTGATATATATTGTTATATCATCAACAATTTTTCTTCAGAATTTTTTTTCTAATTATTTAATGTCTTTTTACTATTCAAAGATTTTGTACTTTTCAAAAAGCTCTTCATTTTGATTGCATTCTTTTTATTTTTATTCATCCCCCCTTTTTTTTCAAATTAACTTTTAGTTCTCAAAAAACTCCGGATTTCAAACTTTGCTTAAAATTACTACATTTGAGAGTAGTAGTAAATTTGTTCAATATTAAAAAAAAAAATCACGAACGCTTTTATTTTATTTAGTTAATATTTTTTAAAGCTTTCGTACTGAAGAAATATATAGAATTTTGTTTTAGATAAAAAAAAAGAGTATTCTACAAAGTTGGAAGCACTTTTTAGTATAATTGATTCAGTTTAAAAATCGCACATTTCTTCGAATTCTTTATTTCATGGTAGAAATTCTGCAAAAAAAGTTCTAATTTTTTTCAACAAAAACAAGTTTTCGAAGAGGAATTTAAGTAAATATGGAAAAAAAGGAAGACAGTTAAAAAATTTAAATAAATGTGAATATTTTTCAAAAAATGATTTATAAGTTTTATTCCACAGATATATCAGATAGATAATACTGTTTGAATTTATCTAAAAATATTAAATTTCCTTTTTTTCCTTTGTTCCGTTAAATTGTATAACTGAAATTAAAGCTAGTGTTTATTATAGAGATTGATTTTTAATTATTTTTAACTAGGGGATATTAAAATGTGTTTCTTGATACTGTTAATCAGCGTAAGTTAATTTTAGGTTTTGAATTTTTTTTTACTAAAGTAATTAAAATCTTCAAAAACCATTTCAAATTTTGTAAGCAGGTAATGTAATTCACAAATAAGCTCTATCTCTATTAAATTATATTTGTGAGCTAACAAATCCATTTTTTTAGTTTGGCTTTTTATGTATATATTGATTTGACCAAAGTTTTGTTCAAATCTCCCTAATTAATTCTAGTTTTATGTAATTTTCTCGACAAAACCTCATTACAACCATATTGTTCTTTTCAAAATTTTTTGGCTTGTCTTAATTCTAATGAATAAGCATTTTTCATGTTTATGGAAATTCCTGAAACAATATTCAGCATTAACTGTGCAAAGCCGTTTATTTTCTTATAAGGCTCTAATTTTTCTTAGCTCCAAACAAATTTGTAAACAGCTGTCTCACAGCGACCCAGAATTAATTAGAAAGTAAACAAATACGAGTTAATTAAACTAAAAGAAGATTATTACCCTTTATTCTCTAAGGAAATCTATAATTACAAAGCTTTGTTTCAAAATCTAATTAGAATTGTTTGCTTAAACTGAATTTATGTGTATCGGATGTTCAGTGAAAAATGTTCTAGGATAAATTGAATATTTTCATTTATAACTTTGTATTTGGTGATGTATTGGATATTAGCCCTTTTTCTGTCAGTGACAGTTATCTTAATTAATTATAATTGCAATTAGTGCATTACTTTCACACATAATTTATCAAAGCCGGTTACTTCAATTTTGTTTTTAAAAAGACTTGATGAAATTAAAGTCTAGTTCTTTTCTTTTTAATGAAGAATTATTTTCATCTTGTTGTTTTAATATGAAATTTCATTGCACTTTTCGAGTAATAATGCATCAGTAATTTTTAATCTAGTACTATTCTCCAGGTCTACTAAAGCTCCTTAAGAAAAAAAGTAATAATTTTTAAGAAAAATTAAAATGAATTCTTATGTAAAAGAAGGTAATTTTCTCCATAAAATGTTTGCTTTGATAAAATTAATTAAGGTATCCGACTACGTTCGGAACCTTGATTTTAAAAGGGCGAATAAATGATAATTTTCATGATATTTAGTGTCACTTAGATTACAATACATGTATAAAATTGCAATAAGGACATTTTGACAAAAAAATTATTTAAATACAATATTTTGGCAAAAAATTAATTTAGAATAATCTTTTTTCCAAATGTTCTCCTTTTTTGAAATATGTTTCTATTATAATAATATTTTGCCTGTATATAGCTTAAACCTCTCTACAGAGGCTGAACTAGAATTTTTGAAAAATTCACATTAATTTCAGAGTTACCGCCAATTTAAATAATTATTGGCGTTTTTTTCTTAAAATTGCTCTCCTCTGTTATCGTAAAATATGGATAAACCCACTTCTAAGTTATATATTTCAAAAATTCTAATTCACCTTCTGTACAGAGGTCTGAGCTATATACAGACAAAATATTGTTATAATAGAAGCATTTTTCACAAAAGGAGAACATTTGGAAAAAAAATTATTCTAAGTTAATTTTTTACCGAAATATTGTATTTAAATAATTTTTTTTGTCATAATGTCCTTAAAACAATTTTATACATGTATTCTAATCTAAGTGACACTAAATATCATGAAAAATATCCATTTTTGTGCTTTTTTAAAGTCACGGTTCCGAACGTAGTCGGATACCTTAATTAGTCTGGAATAAATATAATCTCTAAAAATAAATCTATACATCAAACAAGTAATAAAAGCATAAGATGAGAGACACAGAGATTTCAAATAAAATATTTACAGTGAAAAGAGCATTGCTTCAAACATTAATGATAATTCCTTTTATTAAAGCTCTATTTAATGAAAGAATTTCGACTTAAATGTTCTAGATTATATCAAAAGTAAGTTCCTACTTTAGTTTATTCAAGGACACTACATTTTATAAATATGACAGTCGAAATTCACTTCCCCGTTATAAAAAATACCATAAATGGTTATTTAATACCCATTAATGGTATAATATCTTTAATGGTAATAATCTCATTAATGATACTTATTAATTTTTATAAACAATTTTTACTTAGATGTGTGGATAATTTAAAAAAAAAATAATCTTTGTTTATTAATTACTTGACTATTAAATCCTGAAGACATCTCATACACACAAAACTAGATTTTACACTTAAAAAAACCTCTACTTATTTTTCTATAGATAACTATGCCCAGCGGTTATTCATTAGTCTTGATTATGAGCTTAATGACAAGCGTAATGTTCTACCTAACGCCCTTGTAAACAAGCAATATAAAAAAATAGTTTTTTAAGAGTCAATTCCTACTTAGATCAACAACGACAAATTTTATTTTAGCTACTTTTTATTAAATAATTACAATTAATATAAATATGTATATACATAGGACAGAATCACAACATTAAGTGGTAATTAGTTTTTTTAATTATCATGAAAGTATCGTATTGTCCTTTTAATTTCAGTCTAACTGAATGTTTTAACACGTGAGAAAAAAACCTTTTCAAGTTTTGACACAAGTCGCCAAAAGGGTCGCCAACGTGGCTGCATTTGTAATTCTTTAAATAATTAGTTTTAATCAATTAATTTTTATTAATTATAATTAAATTATTGTATTGACATCCAAAATGATCCTTTATATAAAATTTCAGCTGAATTCAGCGCTTTAAAATGTATTTTATTAACGATTGAAAATTCCACCAAGATAAATAAATAAATATACAAATATATAAATAAATAAATATGTAGACAGTGCGAGCTAATAGGCTAATAGTAGGAATTGAAAAAAAAAATAATGCAGTTGTCGCGTTTTAACTGGAACTGAGATTGAAGATCCTTCTATCGTAGGATGTGAAATTCAAAAGAATGAGAAATCAGTATTGGTTCCCATTTTGCATTTGATTATTATTTTACAACGGGATCATTTATATTAATCCTTGTATTCTAGAGCAATGTTACTTTAAACCCGGGGTGGGCATTGCGTCGATCGCATCTTGGCCATCTTGGGGTGACCGCCTGAAGATTTTAGCAGTTATTAATTATATACGGAAATATTCAAGAGATTAGCTGAAGTAATCATTATAAATAAGAAAAAACTAACTTTAGATGAAAACGTTTTATTTCTTACGTATTTTGAATTGTTTGATATTAAATGCATCATTTGATATTATTATGTTTGTGGCTATTATTACTATTATTTTGTGGCTATTATTACTGTGTATTTTGCATTTTGCTAGTGTTTTAAAAGTGCTATTTTTTTTTATTTTAGTTCTGTGTAGGTATATAAGTACATATTCCGCATTTATTATTAATTTATATTAAATATTGTAGACCTTTTCCAACCTCACCATACCTACGACACTGGACATTGGCGAACACAAGAATTTTTCAAGGGGGGAGGGTCGAAAGTCTACCATTCTTGTATCATGCCCCTACACGCAGTCAAATATATATATATATATATATATATATATATATATATATATATATATATATATATATATATATATATATATATATATATATATATATATATATATATATATATATATATATATATATATATATATATATAAATAATTCTGTAGAATGTAGGGAACAAAAAACAGTAAAAAATAAATTGCTGAATAAATAATCAGCATTAAATAATAAAAAAAAATATTAATAACAAATACTTAATTAAATTTTCCGCACTATATACATGGGATTATAATCAATCGAACAAAAAAATCAAGGGCTATGAGGGAGGGTCCGGACCAGTGGACCCCTCTCCTTGTGTACACCACTGACATTGGGTGGACTGCAACAGCTTGAAAAACTCCCGCACCCTGGAAAAGTCTGCCCACCCCTGCTTTAAACCATAACCGTTGATAATTAGTTTAATGTGAAACAAAACAAAACACACTCTATGATGTATTTCAATTAGATTTTCATTTTTATATTCAGAACAAATCTAGAATTTTTTTCTGTGTGTTATAGATCAAATAAAGGAGCCTACGTCAGGAAGAAAAAAATCGAATCCCTACGACATTTTCGTGACTTGAGAAAACATTTCAGGAACAAAATGAGTACTTTGTTAGCCTAATACAAACGCCATACCCAACATAGATTTGCATTCTTGATAATGTGGTCGTGTGCAATGGTCTAACTTCAAATTCGTTGTTGAGGTTGTTGGAATAAAAAATACCTTCTCTTTTTCAATGAGAAAAGTCGTCGAGTTTTCCTTTCTTTTTTTAGGAGCCACATTAAATATACGTTCGTGATCGAAATACGAATAAAGTGAATGTAATCCCAAGAGAAAATCTGTACCTCTTGTTTGGAGTGAAACATTGGTTTGGTCTCTTAAAATTAATTAGTCTCAACAGCTGTGAGAATATTAACATAAAACCTAATTTTCGAATGTTTTATGAACAGTTGTGTTCTAAGAAAGTTTTAAATAAAATGCATTAAACTTTGGTTTCGACTCAAATAACGTAAATATATTTTTCCAGCGAACTTTTTCTATTCGTAGGGCTCGTTACTGCTTCTAAGGCATTATACCTAATACAAAGTCTAATTCTATGTAATTTAAGGAAACATTTGATATACCTTATTCTCACAGATAATCAACATTTACTTTAAGTGTTAGATGGAAATTTTGAGAATTAAAACCTCAAAATAAAAAATAAAAAAAAAAAAAAAAAAAAAAAAAAAAATTTTATTTAAACTCAAAGTAAGAATTATTTTTAGTTTTTTTAATTAAAGACATTTTAAAAATAATTAGGATATGTTTTTTAAAATCATGTTCTATTCTGTGAAATATAAACACAGTTACATACAGCTGAAGAAATGTATGTAACCTAAAGGAGATAAACATAAATTCATAGGATGTAAAATTTATTTTATTTCCTGCTGTTTTTCTTAAATAGCTTATTAGCTTTTTTAAGAACAAAATGAAATAGGAGAACCTTAAGTTTTTTTATACTCTTCTTTTTATTTTATTTTTATACTTGTCTCTTGATTAAACACTTTTCTATAACACTGAATAATAGTGTGCTTTATACACATACGGAATTCAATCTCATTTTCGTAAGAAGACAGATATATAAAATTTCGAGTACGCATCTATACTTTGATAATTGAAATGTAAAAACTTCACATTTATCATAAAATAAACCTGTCAAAGTATTTTAAAAGGAATGATTTTTTAAAAAAACCTATAAATTTCTCTTTTAATTTAATGTTAATCGAGATTCTAAAGATTCTCACTTACAGTTTAACGATATCCCAATCTCTATACAATTATATTTCCAATGAACTCTATTAAATTTTATTAATGGTTTGATCTTTCATTAATGAGTGAATATTAACGTCGCACTCTCTCTCTCTGTGTTCAGCTGCACGAGGACTTTTGGCGATGGACCTCGTAATTTTGAACTATGTTCAAGTGACCAGGTCGACACCTGAGCTGGCACCCCTCTCCTAACTACCACACCACATGAACGGAAGGACGTTTCAGCTCTCGACAGATTTAACATGCAGCGTTGCTCTACACGGTGGGTCTTTATTGGTACTGGGCTCGAACTCATGACATGCCTGCCATGATCCGATACCTTGACCATTGGGCTACCGCAGCCCTTGATCTTTTATTAGCGTTGCACTCAGAAGTTGCAATGTGAACTATTGTCAACGGATTTCGTAATTAAGAACATCTATTAAATTACAAGAACTAGATCTAAAGTTACACCCCACTGTCCAAACTTGCACATCACACCAACTTGGAGACATTGAGAATCAATAGATTTAACGTACATCAGCCCCTTTACACACCAGAGCTCGAACTCACAACTGGACAACTTCGGCCATAAATTCACGATAATGACCATATGACTACAGCATATTACGGCTACTTAAATTCTGTACAATTCTATGGAATTCTCTTTGTCTTTCTCTCTCTCATAGATGGCCGCAGTAGCCTAGTGGTCAAGGTATCGGATCATGGCTGGCATGTCATGAATTCGATCCCTAAAGACCTACCGTGTAGGGGCGCGATGCGCGTTAAACCTGTAGAGTTAAAACGTCCTCCCGTGGTGTGGTGTGGTAGTTAGAAGAGGGGGTTGCCATATCAGGAGTCATCCTCGTCACTTGACTGTGGCTCAAAATTAAGGGTCCGTCGCTAAAAGCCCGCGTGCAGCTGAACAGTGTGACGTTAATATTCTTACACTCACTGTCTCTCATAGCCCTCATGTTTCTTTATATAGTGTGACGTTAATAAACCCTCCTTCCCTCCCTAACTCTCCTCTTTCTCTGTCTTTGTGTGTATATACATATAAAGTCCGTAACTAAATATTTTACGGCGTGATTAAATTTTTCATAAAAGTTTTAATTCAACATCGATAGTTTTTAAAATTAAGAAAACGTTGTTGTCTAGAAAATGCAGTCTTAGTAAAGTAGATTCTCATATTTCTCATTATGCGGTCCATCAGTTAAGAGAAAACAAAATATTTTTCACTTCGAAGTTCGTTAGTAATTTGACCGGGTACTTCTTCCCTCTTCTGAGAAAATTTTAAAACAAAATATCCTATTAATGTTCTTTCCTTTGCCCCACGCGCCTGAAATTCCATTCCATCGCATTTTTCCCTCTTTCGCCCAAAAGGATGGAAAGATTAAATTAACTTTTTAATTGGAAAACCCTTTTAATTAAGTTTAAATAACCCTGCGAAGTTTCTCGTAATAAAATTTGTGGACTTCTTTTTTTTTGTTAGTGTTTGTGTGTCTCGGAAACATACCGTTGCCGATACAACGACGGAATAAAAGAGAACCGTGAAAGAAAACAAAAAGGGAAAATAATAATGAAAAAGGGAAAAAAAAAAGATCAGAATTGTTATTCTCTGATGCATCTCAGTCACCATCTGGGAAATAGAAAAGGGAAGAAAAGGTAGTAAAAAGAAAGAATGCCGTTAATGGACCTAAATCACGAAAGACCACTGAAATTCCGTGACATAACCTGTGGTGACTCCCAGATTAGATCTTTCTTGTAAAAGAGAAACGTAATAACAAAAGGGAGGCCACGAAGAAACGTAAGGCTAGTATTATATTAATTGACAATGTTTTGCAATTTAAGGTTTTTGTTCAGTATTCTGGTGGTAATTATGAGCAACTTGCTTAATTCAGATCTTTTGTGGTGAATTAAATTGCCTTTTGGTATTCAGGAAACATGTCACAATTCCGCTTTCATGAATATTTCTTTTCCAGTGATGGAAAATTGTTTGGGATCTGATTAGTGATATATTTTTCTTAATGAAATACACATTTCATTTAAGGAAAGATTTGCAACTTTTCCTATTCTTATTTCAATTATATAATGCGTATAATTTTTTTTTTCAATTAGCGAAAAAAAACCCCGAAGAGTACATCTTTTGATGATTATTAAAATAATATTTCATTATACGGATTTCATAAGATCCCTTAACTACTTCCTTGTTGTAATACTAGTAAATAGGATACTTTTCTGTTTCGCAGACACAAATTTCGCCAAGGAAGCTTTATTGGAGACACAACACACATTATACACTTTAAAAAAAATGTTAATAAATGTTTGTTTCAATTAGTTTTTCTCCTATTTTTGATATGTTATGAAAAATGCGTTACTACAACGTTCCTCAAACTGTGGGGCGCACCCCCCTTGGAGGGCGTGATAACTCGATGAGGGGAGCGCGAGCATATTGGAAAGTTGAAAACAAAAGATTATTTAAAAAATTATAAATTTACTGAAAGTAAACAAACAAAATACTTTCTGATATAATAAAATATAAAATACACATTTACACTGATATACGAGTAATACACTTATAAATGTATCAGTACTGTACAATATATTTTATGATTAATTTAACAATACTAAGTTAAGAACAAGTTTAATAATTACCAGTGACCCCATGGGCTTGTATTAACACTTATCTTGATAATTTGTACGGTTTATAATTAATTCCTTAATTGCTGATTAAAAGTTACGCGATTCGCTCTCCAATGCTACCGTTTTCTAAGTAGATGCGCGTATTTTGATGTTTTTTAGATGATGCGCGTATTTTGGGACAGGAGGAAAAAAGAATAAATAAGCAAATCCTCTGAAATAAGTAGATTCTTCTCGAACAATGTTAAGATCCTTTTATTGCATTTCAAAGCCTTCGGAATAATTTTATGGATAGCAGTGCACAGAAAAGATTGTACTTTGGAAAGACGTATATATACGTCCAGAAAATAAATGCTTTGGCTTAGCGAGATGTTTATATACGTTGGTGGCACATAAGAGGTTATATTCGTATTGTAGCTTTAGTTTCAAAGTATAGTATTATTGAATTCAATACATTGTTATTGTATGGATGGGGCGCGATGAAAATGATGATTGAATATTGGGGCGTGAATATTGAAAGTTTGAGAAGAACTGCGTTACTAATAAGGAAAGACCTCGACTTGTTTTGAAAGTGTGGTGGTAAAAAGTTACTAGCGGGAATATTCCGAATGGGGGGGGCGGGGCCTTGGCTGTATCATTTTTGGCGACTTTTTCGCCTGTGCCGGCGAAATGAAAAGTACCGTAGATTGTGAACTCCATGAAATAAATATAAACAGTAGTCAGGAGAAAAATTATTAGGCCTTTTACCACACAAATAGACTAAACGCATTAATTAAGGAATGAGCTAGGTATCTTCCTTTCAAGTTTATTTCTGACAAAAATTTTTTGAAAGAAATGCATGCGTATTTTATAATGTCGAGAGACGTTTAGAACTCTCTTTGATTATAGTGATGAATTCTTTAAGGTAGTCACACATTTCGTCTGAAAAATACAAGTTTCCATTTTTTTTATCAGACAGTGTCTCACTCTTCTGAAATAAGATAAATACTTGCACCTGCAATTTTGTTATTAAGAGTCATCAATCAATATCTGTCAACTTAAATGAAAAAAATACTGATGTAAGATTTTCTCTTTTATGAGTGTGTGAGTGCGTCTGTGTGTGTGGGGGGGAGGAAGGGGGTATTATTTAGAAAGTTTTTAAAACTGCACATTTTGACATGTTTTTTAAATTCTTCCTAAGCAAGTAAATTTTGCTTATTTAAATACGGTTGTTTACATTTTGTGCAGTTCAGTGCAAAATTTAAAGTAGCTAAACAACTTTTGCTAAATAGTTGTTGTATTTATTCACTCAGCACAAAATATGAACATAGAAATAACAATGATAGTAAGTTTGTAGTATTAATAAAATATAAATATATAAATCAGCTTGTTTTCTGTTTCCCACAACATAACTTTATATAACGTTTAATTGTTATAATAGATCCTACATCTTTCTAACAAATTGAAGCTAAAGGATTCCTGTATTCTGTGTATCTCACATTTTAAACTTCTCTTACTCTTATGCGTTTTTAAAATTAAAAATATATAATTTAAAATAATTAATTTTTATTTATTCAATATACTACAAAATATCTCAATGTTCCATTTACAAAATTGCTCTTGTAAATAAAGATTTACAAGCGCATAGCTCTGTAATCGAAACATTTTTAATCTTATGGAAAAGTGCAAAAATAAATTGTGAAAATCAAATTTAAACATTATGCTTTAATTTTCGGCATTAAAATATAACTCTTTTTATACTTAAAATATACCCGCTTTAAACGATGTGCCTTTTATTTCCATAAATTGCTGATACATGAACTTTTTCTCATTCTCAGAGCCTTATGGGTATCATTTGTCGAAGATCTAGACTTAATTTCTTCTTTCTTAGCCATGCATTGTCAGCCTTAAAATCAGAAATGACAGAAAAGTACTCCAGATCCACACATTTCTCAGTATTTAGGCGCGGCCAACTGCTCTAACAATAAATACCACCATTACCACATTTACAACGATATCAACTGTTGTTTTGGAAGTTTCTGATATTTTTGACAAGCACTTTCATAGTGCAAAATTGAGAGAATCATTTAAATTCCCTGGTCTTTCCTCCTAAATATTTTTTCAATAGCTTGACTAAAGATAACTCTGCAACTATTGCTTGAATTGAATTCTTAACAGTGATAGTTGTTGCATTTTTATGTTTGTTGTGAGAAAATTATTATTATTATTATTACAATTTTACACACTCTAACAAATACATCACAAAGTTGCATCTATTGGCTAGATGTGAAGTCTCGTTGGAACATTTTTTCAATGGTAATGGCGTTAAATGAGGCCCAGTGTCTGAGTGGTCATGTATCGTGCTTCCACACTATATGTCCAGGGCTCAAATCCTGGACTAGGCAAGGTCGATTCGACCTTTCATCCCTTTAGTCGGTCGATAAACGAGTAACAAGTGCTTGTGCTTGGGAACTAAACATTAGATGTTTCGCGTCAGATTGACCATTTGACCGGAATATCTGCATATGTACCTCAACGCCTAAGATCACGAAAACTGAGATACGAGCAATAGACCTTGTCGCTCTTGGCCCTTGTGTTTCGTTGTGACACTGACTTTAGTTTAATGCGTTATATAGTCCATTATCATGAAAATTTTTTATGAGTGCATTCCAAATCGTAACTGAGTTTGTAGAGTTGAGGTATAATTCAGGTGTCAATTTCATCACTTGACCATGGTTTAAAATTACTGTATTCATCACCAATACCCCTCGTATTGTTTTGAAGTGCGATGTTGATAAAATAAGTGCTATAAATTCACAGAAATTCTACTTTTAAATGTTTTTTATTACATTTTTATTATTTATAAGAACATAATCATTATCAGATTTCACTGTGGTTTGTTTTAAAAAACTCTTAACATTCTGTATAAATTTTTAAAAGTTTCTTAAAAAGTTTATTTTTTTTTGAACGATCAAGTGTATTATCTACCACTCCAACAAAACAAATCACATATAAAGTTAGAAAGTTTGTATATAATTGAGCACAAGTGCATAACATACACTGTTGTTAGTAAAAAATGCAACACCATGCAGGAATCATCAGAATTAAATGAGCTATGCAGCAAATATCAATTATAGGATATTAGGTAAAATAGTAAAGTTTCAGAGCCACCGCGCATGCGTGGCGTGCGCAGGGCCCTCTGATTTGATGCTGAAAGCGTATAAATAGAGAGCTGTCGTGGGGCGTTGAAAATAGTCGAAGATTATTTGATAGTGGCGAACGTTTAGTGAGAACTATGTATGCCTCCACGACGAAATAAGGAAAAATTCCAACAACGTACGGAGCTTGAATGGGGGAGGATTATTAACCTTTGAGAAGAAGGATTTTCCTATTGCCCAATAGGAGTTCGTGTGTGCAGCGGAACAGTTCCACAGCTATGCGAGTTTGGAAGCAGTGGACCGACGAGCACCGAACAACTCGAAAAACTGGCAGTAGAAGACGTAAGATGACGTCAGCGTGCGACGATTGACACCTTCTTCGCATGGCGGTGAATGACCGAACAGCTTCCTCCAGGCAGTTGGCAGCACGTTGGTCTACTGCTACAGGTGTACTAATGTCGGCTTCGTCAATTCGTCGACGTCTGCTGCACGGTGGATTGTGCGCAAGGGTGCCTTTATACAGAATCCCCCGCACGGCAAACCATTGACGTCTGCGTCTGCAATGGGCTCATGAACACAGAACTGGGCAAGATGATTGGCATGAATATGTCTTTACAGATGAATCACGCTTCAATTTGTGGGACTATGATGGCCACATTCGTGTTAGACGCTATGCCGGTGAACGCTGCCTTCTAGAGTGCGTTATCGAACGACATGGTGGCTTAACACCCAGAGTTATAATTTGGGGTGTGATTTCGTATCATGGACGATCAATTTGCTATGAATTGAGGGTAATCTCAATAGCAACAGGTACGTCCGTGAAGTGCTACAGCCCAAAGTCGTTTCCTTTCTTCAAGGCATCCCTGGAGCTATCTTTCAGCAGGATAATGCACGCCCACATGTTGCAAAGACTGTTCGAGACTTCTGCTTAGCCCAGCACATGCAATTTCTTTTTTGGCCTGCTTATTCGCTGGATATGTCACCTATTGTGCAAGAGTGGGATTTGGTAGGTCGGCATCTCGCTCATGATACGCGTCCTGCAGCTTCAAAAGTAGAGCATTTGCTACGCATACAAGCAATATGGAATTCTCTTCCACAAGCAGATATTCAAAATCTGTTTGACTCCATGCCACGTCGTATAGTAACACTTATTGCAGCGCGTGGTTGCTACACCAAATACTGATTTCGGACACTTAGTACAGTTTTTTGCTTAGAAAATTTCGTCATTTATTTGTACTAATACAAGTCGTTTGTGCATTAAATTTCATTTAATTTTGATGATTATTTCTGGGTGTTGCATCTTTACAAACGGCAGTTTATATAGAGACACGCATTTTTATATTTCTTAAATTAAAAAAAATATTTATTTAAATATTAAATTATGGAATGATATGCTTTATTGAGCTACATTGTTTTTAAAATTAATTAAATTCAAATACGTAGAAAAATAGTGTTGTCTACAAACTTATATGTTATCCGAAATCCACATTAATAAGCTGTCGAAAAATCCATTACATAAAAATATAAGTATTTGCTTTTCTTCGAGTACCAATATTTAAGCAAAATTATAATGTATATATGCTCCAATCTTTGCTTAACAACTTTATATACAACATACTATTAATTATTTAACTGAACTTAAAGAGATTTGTATGATTTTCGACAAGTGTACTATCACTTTGTCGCGATTATAATGTTTGGATTTCTTTTTCTGTCGCGATTATCTTTGACATAAAATTTGTTGATACATAATGTCCCAAAGCATTTTTGCAGTCTGGCGATATTCCAAAAGCTGCAGATGGCTTTACTCGGGAAAACAATTTTTATATTTTTGAGCCCAATAAAGAAAAAATTCTTTATTTCATTGAAAACACTCAAAACAAAGAACAAACTATTAAGAAACTGGAAAATATAATTCAGCGCACGTTTTTCATACTTTTTTAAAATTGTATTCTTTCCTTTCTCATTTCTCTAAAATTACAATAATTCTGATTTTTCTTTCAAAAGCTTTTTCAGCAGAAAAATGTGGAACATTCGTAATACTTAAACGATTTTTTGATACTTCGTTTATCAATCAATCAGTTCATCTATTACATGTACAGTAGTGTCTGTTGGAACCTTTTTTTATTTCCAATATCTGTATCCTAGAAAAGTTGCCTTTTATTTAGCTAAGTAAAGCGGCATTAAATATGAAGCGACAAATACCTTCTGCTTGCTCATTGCACTTAAATTTTTAAAAAATATAGACATTTGTTTTTTTTAAAATAAATTTTAATATTTATTTAACTTGCAAATGCCATGATGTTATTGTTTTAAATGTGAAGTTTGATATATAAGGGTAGAGAAAAAATTGAAACCTGTGCACTCAAAATATTTATTGTTCATACTTCAAGTTCAAAAAATACTTTTAAAAAAAAGGACAATATTTCGTAATTTTATTCAACTTTACTTTTTCACCTTTAATGAGAATATTGTATGCTGTGTTGTTTATGGTATATTTTATCAATTTAAAGTTATTACTAATAAATTTTAAAGCATTCTTAAAGCACAAATTTCTGTTCTTTTTATATGAAAAATTTTCAATTACGAATCGGAGTTCAAAACAAAATGTAACTTTTATGAGCAACACATGTCATAACTAAATAAATCAATTTTGAAACTCTTTTAATAGAATATCAATATAAACATTGTCTGAAAACTCTGGGAGGGAGAAGACGAATGACAGTTCCGTTTGTGTTGTATATTAACGTGAGAAATATCGTGGATATCTTGAATTGTTATATCGCACATTTTTCTACGCTTAATCTAATTTCGATGAGCAAAATTGCATGAAAAGTTTATCTCCTTGATTGAAATTATAAAAAACAAGAATTTTTGTTGAAAAGAATACTTGAAATTCATTATGTGCGAGATTTTTAGTAGAAAAGGAATTTAAAGATAAATTTCAAGTAATAATTAAAAAGAATGCCCAACTAGTCAAATATCTTAATAATCATTTCTTAATAAACAGTTAAAATATTTTTCGTTTACTTTTTTAAATTAATAAAAAAAAAAGATTTTTTGAAGTTAGATTTTTGAGAACATTTTGACATAACAAGGGAATTGAAAGCTGGAGTATCGGAAGCATTTTTCAAGTTTCATGTGATTAGCTTTTAATGTGTAACGTATTCAGGTTGCTAAGGAAATAGAGATATCCTACTCCGGTTAACCAAGTTATTTCATCATCCAGTCAATCTCCAACAAAACGAAATGTGACAGCTAATTTCTCATTAAACATTTTTACTTTCCTTTTTGTGTGCTTTTTAATTTCGAGAGTTAACGTTAGAAAAATTAGTGGGAAGGGTTAAGTGCAACAAAATCTTATCAGGATATAATTTTGAGTGGTCATTATTCGACTATCCAAATGGTGTTTTTCCCCCCTTTCCAAATACACTTCCTCCCGACAAAGATATATTAAACTGCCATTTCCGAAAACTTGAGATGTCACTACGCTCCAACAATAATTATGTACATTTTTATGAAGTTTTTGGTGTGGTGTGATAGTTAGGAGAGGGGGTGTCAGCTCAGGTGTCGTCCACATCACTTGACCATGGTTCAAAATTACGTGGTCCGTCGTCAAAAGCCCTCGTGTAGCTGAACACTGCGACGTTAATATTCAATCAATCAATCAATGAAGTTTATTTTTGTTTTATTTTTTATTTTGTATGAAAATTTTTTATTATTGTGGTTTCTGAACAAATAAAAAGTACAGCCAATCAATATAAATACCATAATAATTATTATAAATTAAAAATGTCCTACAACGGATATAAATCATGTTTCATTCATAAAAAAAAAGATTGATATTTCAAAAAGAAATTTGCTGCACTTTTTCATGTAGCAGCATGTAAATGCCCTACTATTGTGGTTT
>BMAV01025533.1:150489-184900 GCA_019973955.1 Trichonephila inaurata madagascariensis
ATTCAGTTAATTTTTTTTTTTTTACTTGTTGTTTATACATATGAATGTATTTATTTAAGGCCACGAATTTCCTAATTCAGTAACACTCATTTCGGACTAAAATTAAAGTCTTTGATGAAGATTTGAATAAGATAGAAACAAAAATCTATTTTTACTCCAATGATTCTTAATTTAAATTATGCAAAGAAATGTTTTTACCCTCTCTCCCTCTTTCTTCATTTTTATCAAAAACTAAAAAGCGAAGTCATAAACTCACTTAAAAGACCAAACGGAAGCTTTTCCTAATGAAGTGATTAAGTTATTTGAAAAGGATTAGGAAATAATCGATTGGAATGGTAAAAGTTCTTGGCGTGTTCAATTCAAGCGTTAAATTAATGCTGGAAATAATAGCGATTCCTCTCTTCCCAGATTTATAAATAGTAGTATCACAATAAGAGTTATTCAAGAGGCTTGCATTTTTAAAAAGTGGCGGTCTCCTTTATAAATGCCACTTATGATAAAGACTTAATCGTTGGAGGGTTTCCTGCGTTAATTAAGTCTCTTGCTGGCGGAGAGGAAAGGTGCTTATCTATCTTAATAACCATTCGGCGCGAAAGTAGTTTATGTCATATAATTAGTTAATTTATGTAAAATGTGTGGTATTGAGGAATTTATTACGTTTCAAAAGAGGATCTTCGACATTACTTTCAAGTTATAATAATTTGGAATCTTTTTTAATCAGCAATAATTAAAAATATTTGGTTGTATTTGAGTTAGTAAATGAAGGTTGGGTTTTCAAAATTTCGTTTCATATATATATATATATATATATATATATAAATTAGAGACTGGAAATTAAGCTGAGTCGATTAAAATTTTGTGTTGTAATTTAAATTGGAATTTACTACAAAAACTATAATAAATCCATAAAACACATTACCTTTTAGAATTTTTTGCCAAGAATTTGTATGAATTTCATTCTGTGATGAAGTGCAACATTTTTTAGAAAAACTTGCTGTTGCTGCTATTTATGCCACCTGATCGACGGTGACATCAGATCAAGGTCCATGAAGTTCATCGTGGTGAAGGGCCAGATTCTTACGCCTGTCGTTAGCCTTAGCTTTGAGCACCATGCACACGTGACAGTATGATTTTGCTTTGTTTCACCCCAATTTAGAGGGAGGACACCCTGTGGGTGGACAGGGGCCTCCCACCTGTCTTCCCCTTCCACCAACTTCACGAGAGGACTTGCGGCTTGACGCCTATTTAGAGTACCCCAATACCGCGAAGGCACTATACATTTGCAAACATCCATGCCTTTCCTAAGATTCGAACCCAGGACCTATGGTACCACAGTCAGCGTCACTAATCACTATACTGGATGGGCGATTTTTTATTACTAGATTTAAAGACAATAAATATAAATGCAAAAATAAGCTCAATTTATTTTTAATATTACTTTTCACCTTTAATTCCATGTGTTTTAAAATAAATTTTTACATTAAAGTGTGAAGGCTTTAGGAAACATTTCACATTGCTCAAAGAAAACGAAATTAGTAAAAATTCTATACGCATGATTCACTAGTTGTATAATCAAATAAGTTTGTAGGTTAAAATATAAACAAATTTGGAATAGTTTTACATTACATTTTTATCGTGAAAAAGCACAATACTAAATATTTTATTAACAGCGAAACACTTTTAAAAGAAAATTCTTTCACAATATTTTGTTTTCCTAAAAAAAGTTTTAATTATAACTTTATTATGTAATTGAATTTAACTTAATCAAGTATTATTTGCGTAACTCAATTTTTTTTTCAAAAGAAAATCTTTTAATTTTTTTATAATTTTAACATAGTGAAAAGTATGTAATTTTGCTAGCAAATTCTAGTTTAAATTTTAATGTTTTTATTTTAAATAAATGAAATTTTTATTTAAATTATTTTTGAGTGAATAATTTTATTCAAATCTTATGAAGAATGCGAACGTGACTCGTACAGCTATTATCTAATCAATTCACGTTTATTTAATTAAAACATGAATTCACATTTTATGCAGGACGTTTATTTTATATGCATTGCCTTTTTATTCATTATTAAGTTGTACTATCTGATAATACACATTAATTATTACCTTACCAATATATTAAATATCACATTATGTAGATATTTTTTTAAGCCTTATCATGAGACGTCATATAAAAAAGAATATTATCAACATTTTATTGATACATTACAATTGCTTAACAATTTAATAATTTATACTTTGAATTAGAAATATCATTTTTTTGAGAATTTCGTATTTATCATTTTAAATAACGATAATATAACCATCTACAATTAATATTAAATGACATTTTACGAGTCAACTCATTTGCATACTCGTATTCTGTAACGAACACCTATTCAATAAAACACAAATATTCAACATTTCCTGCTGTTCCAATTCTTTTATTCCATTTCTATTCAGCAGAAATCCATTTGTGTGTCTTTTAAAACTACTCAAATATAGCTCTTTTGAAAAGTAAAGAATACTCTAGTTTTTCAATTAATTTCCGATGCGTTCTGACTCAAACCATTTTTTCTCTCACTCGCGCTCATATAATTCGACCGAATGAACGGAATAAAGAGATAGCATCTTAATTTAAGTGGCTGGGTCCTTAATTGAGTCTGTAATTAACGTCTCTGAAGAAAAGTCAATGTTCATTTGTCGCTTTATTCATTGGACCTAATACGAGTGCCAGAATTCCATTCGAAACAATTTTGAAAAGCGGCTGAAAAATTCGAAAAAGATGAAAGAAAATTAACAAAACAGTGGTAAACGCGTTCTTTGGTATTGATTTGCTTTTAGAATCCTTGTTGTTTTCTCCTTTCAAAATGTGCTTTCAGGTAAGGACAGTTGGGGAATAATTAAATGTTGTTAATATATTTTTTTAAACTATAAAATAGAGCTCAAACTTACAGTCAATTTGTTTTAATTAGGAAATACAAAGAATTTCTCTCGTTGAATCTTCTAATGATTCAAATAAGATAAAATGAAATGATTTTCTGTTTTTGAAATGATCTTTAAAACAAAAGCGTTAACGGGTATAGAAATTTAAATACAAATGAAGTAATCAAATATGTAGAGAATAAACTGGGAGCCTGGTATTCGTATATAGTAGAAAAAAATTCTTTGTCCAAGGCATATATGCACTTGTGTGTTCGTCTTTATTAAATACGTCGTGGAAAACTGTGTTCCTTTTGGTCCTCAGTAATGTGAGCTTAGCGTATTTTAACTAGTGATTTGTGATAGTCATGTAAAATATTTTTAGAGGTACTTTTTTAAAAAAAAATTATGTTGAGCAATAAACAGGAAGGATAACATTTCTAGCTTCTAGTTAAATTAAAAAAATTATGCATTTTTCAAAATGCATACTGAAAAGTTAGAGAAACCTATATTTAAAAATAGCTGTTTTCTCAAATTTCCACGAAGATATGTTTTACTTAATACGTTGTTGTGTGAATAATATATTTGTCTGTTAACAAATAAATATAATTTTTTTATGTACCGAGAACAGTATAAAAACAGGAATGCACAATTTTCCTCGATTGAAGAAAAATTCAGGGCAATGTGGTATTATATCTGCATCGACTCACTCTCTTCATTCCATTCTTTGCTCAACGTAAATTCTCCAGAAAAACTTGTTGTAGAGGTCCAGTCTATTCTGTACTACCTTGAAGACTGTGACATCCACTTTTTTTATGTGTGGGAGCATAGCGGAAATATAGGCAATGATAGAACGGGCCAGTTGGCCAAAGAGGCAACTTGCTAAGATATGAACCTTTCGACGTCTGATTACTGTCCCACTGGAAGTATTTAGATTGGGAAAGAACTGTTTCCTCCTGGAACACCAAATTCTTGACCTTGCCTAAAGCTTTGTGGACTAAAGAGTTTTTTTCTGAGCATTTATCAACGGCTAAAATGTAAGAGATTTGTTATCGATTTTAAGTTAACCCATATTCTAACAGGACATGAAAATTTTAAGAGCCATTCGTCTACATTTAATTTAATTGGTTGTGATATTTGTTCTTGTGGTCACAGGCTGCTGAAACTGTAGAACATGTGTTGTTGTATTGTAACCTATATTTTTGTAAAAGAGAAAATTTCAAAAAAGAGTTGAAATGTTTAGGTATTTCCTGACCACCTGTTTTGTCTTTGTTAGTCAAGTGTATTGAAAGCTTTAATGTCTGAAGAAAATTTGGTAACTGTATAGATTTTTAAAGTTTTGTTGTGTGTTTGTGTGGTACTTTCCCTTATTTATGTTTGCGTATTTCCTCCCTTCTTTTTTATTTTATATTTTTATCTTAAACGTATTTTTTAAATTTTGTTTTAAATTATATAATTGTGTTTCCACTTGCATTTGTAAGCTTCATGTTATGCAATATGAAACAGGAGAAGTTTTGCAAATAAATTAAATAAAAAAATGTGGTATTATTAATTTATTTTTACTGTAATTAAATTAAATTCAATATATTTGAGTTGTTTTCAAATGTATGTTTGTAAGAATTTTCTGAGCTCATACTATAGAAAGATTTTTTACTGTTTAATTCATATAATTATTCTTTGTTCAGCCGAATTTATTCACTAAAATTATATTAGTGCTTAAAATTCTAGATACATTAAAAATATTCCTAAAAATGTGTGCAGGAAGTACAAAGAGTTAAAATGCTATTGTAATTTAGAAGAAACATAAGGAAAGAAAAAATATTTATGTCAGCAACTATATATTATAACTGAAAAAAATAGTTTTGATAAGTTTATTATTCCAAAATTACCTTAATTATAATAAAATTCAAATTATGTAGCAGATTCATCTTTTTTACTGATAACTTTACAATAAGTAGGAAACGTTTTCTGTCTCTTTTCTTCCTTTGCTTTGAAAACCAGATATCTGATTTGCAATCATTTTGGAAAAGTTGAATGCTTTCCAAAAAGATTATGAGAGTTTTTTTTTAAGAAAAAGCAAAATACAGAACATTCTTAAGTTTCGAAATGAGTTTTTGTTTTGATTGTCTCACGATTATTTTAATGTTTAGTTGAAAAGGAATGTAATTTTTTTATTATAGAGGTAGATAAACTATTTTCATATATAATATTTCCTTCCATCTTTTCATGTGTAGTGAAGTTGCACAAGTTAAACAATTTTTTCCCTTTAATCCTTTAAATGAACATATTTAAAATAAACCAAGATAAAATCATTTTCCTTACAACTTTTATTTTTATATGAAAATTATTTATAATTGTAATTCTTAATAGTATTATAGTATCGGAAAATGAATTGAATTAAAATATCTCAACAAAACCTCTCTTTCTTCGAAAAGTTTCTTTTTCTCTCTCATTTCTTTAATTTGCCACAACATTCTAAGATAAGTAAGTACTCTAAGAGCAGTAAATACTTTCGAGGAAAAGCATCTGGTATAGTTTCGTAGAACTTCCACTTTCTGTATTTTCTTACTCCCGAGTACCTAGAACCGAAATCACTTCTGGAGCTAATTTCTTTCTTTCCAGCCTCTAAGATCTTGCAGGAATTTCTTTGAGGTATTTGTTATATTACTTTTATATATCTCATAATTTTCGAAACAATGTCAGTGAAAAAAAATATTGCTAAATATATCTATTTAATGTTATTTAAGGTTTAATAATTTCTCATTATAAATTTAATACGCTTCACAGAAACTAAAAATGATGAAGTTCGAGAAAAAAAGGTGAATATTTAAATGTGATGATAGTTTTAAATGAAAATTTTTCAAATTCTTTTTGATATTGAATTAGTCCAATGTTTTAAGCCCCTATTTTCTCTCGGTCTCGAAGAATTTGAAATTATAATATTAAATTTGTAGAATCTCTAAATTATAATTTTAATGTAGTTATTAATCGTCTAAAATTATAAAATATTAATGTCAAAAAATGTAAAATTACAAAGTGGAAGAATTTGTTATTCATTTGTCTCGGATCTTATAGTGGCCGGATGTAAAACGCGCGTGTTTCATAAATTCGTCAGTTTCTTCTTTATAGGTATCTGCTACAAGCCTTCGATGAAAGAAATTTTTTAATGTATCCACCAATGTCTTCATTACTTTAACATAATTTTTTTTAAAAAAAATGCTCTATAAGTTATATCACATATAATATATTAATATTATACAAGGGAGGGATACATAATCCCTCATATACATATGAGGGATTTTTAAAACTTATTTAATGCTCTAGTGTACTTTGAAAATGATTGCTTTTAGGATATTTAATAATTTTTCACGGTAATTATGTTATTGAAAACTTTTTCGGTAAATTAAAAACTATTTTCAATCTTTCTTTTCTAATACAAAATACCGTTATTTTATAATACCACCTATCTTAGAAATAACTTGAGATGCAATTTTTTTAAAGTTGAAATGTTTTTACTTTAAGACCATGACAAGAAGAACTGAGTAAATGTTCAAAAATGATCTAAAAATGTTACAACAATAGTTGCAAGAGAATATATATATATATGTATATCGAGAGAAATTGTTAATTGCATTTAAGTATTATATTTTTATATGCCTTTATTTCGTTTTCTTACACGATGTAAGATTTTTAAGAATTTTATTTTGTAATTTGAACTTCTATTTTTGTACTCTTTTCTATACCTCTGTATTAGGAAATTTCTGTATAAAGAAATCGAATCCACTAGATTATGTTATGATGATAACTCATTTTACTGAATAATAACACTGAATGCGAATCTCTTAGATATCTTCTTCTGTTACATCGTTTCCTTGAAAAAAATATACATGAAACTCGTGATAACACAAAATGATTATGTGCTCCGATAACATCTAAAACATCTCATATTCTCACTCATGATTTGTCATTAATGAAAATTGGTGCAATTTTAACATTTAAATAAATGTCTTGGGAGTTAGCTTACAACAATATAAACAAAAGTACGTGAGAAAGAGAATAATAATCGCTTTTTCTAAATTCGAATACTTTCCTGGTGTTTTGGGAAGACTGTGTTAGAACAGAAGCACACGCGAGACTGAGGAGAGGAAATTTTCCTAACATTCTCGACATTATCTAAATGAGAATCATTTTGCTTAAGGAGGGATCATTTGCAAGATGTTGCAAATGGAACATTTTACGAGTAATTGTTTCAGTAAACGGGTTTATCTAGTAGAATAGTTTTATGGTAAAGCATACGTAATAAGTACATAAAAACATGAAATAAAATGTTTTAAAGGAATCTTTTCTTACACAAAATATGTTATATATTAGGTTGGGGAAAAAGAAATCCATTATTTTTGCATGCAATTCAAAACTTTATTTAACATGTTTTGGATTGTCTGATTTGGGTCAAATATGTACCGATTTGTTGTATAATTTATTTCTATTTTAAAGGTAGCTTCATATTGCCTCTCTCATAGAAGTATTGGCCTTTATTGGCGAAAAACTCTAGTAATCGATTTTCACAATCTTCTCTTGATCCCAATTTGTTATCACTTTGGAAATTTTGCAATGCGAGAAAAAGGTGGTAATCGTTTGGTGTCAGGTACGGACTATATGGTGGATGCATTAAAACTTTCCAACCAAACTCCCAGAATTTCTGGCGAGTCACTACAGACGTGTGTGGCGTAGCATTGTCCTGATGGAACACAACACCTCTTCTGTTGGCCAATTCTGGCCGTTTCTGGTCAGTCACTAGCTTCAAACGGTCCAGTTGTTGACAGTAGATATCTGAATTTAGTGTTTGGCTCTATGTAAGCAACTCATAGTAAATTATTCCTTTCCAGTCCAACCAAATACACAGTAGAACCTTCCCTGATGTTAGTCCTGGTTTGGTCACCGTTTAAGCTGCTTCAGCGCGCTTTGACCACGATCGTTTTCGCACAATATTGTCGTATATGACCCATTTCTCATCCCCAGTCACCTTCCGCTTAAGAAATGGGTCGATTTCATTTCGTTTGGAAAGGGCTTCGTAGATGGAAATTCGATCTATCATGTTTTTTGGTGTTAATTGGTGTTGCACACAAACATCGAACTTCTTTTTGAATCCAACTTTGCTCAAATGGCTTAAAACTGTTTTATGGTCGATCTTTAGCTGTTGGGCGATGCTACGACTACTAACATGCCGGTCAATTTCGATTATTTCTGTGATCTTATTGGCATTTTCCATGATGGGCGTGGGGCAACTTTAACATCAAAAATGCCTGAACGGAATCGACGAAACCAAAATTTCACGTAATTAGCTGTTACAGTATCGGCACCATAAACACCATTTACAATTTCAGTCACCTGGCTTGCATTTTCACCTTTATCAAAGAAAAACTGTAAAATGTATCCAATTTTCTCTTCGTTAATTTCTATTTTTAGCACCCTGTAACTCACAACTAAGTGAACCAAACGAAAAACAGCAAAATAAATTTTTTAGTGTGAAATGTCACTTTGACAACGAGCCTAAATTTTAAATTGTTTGATCGTTACTTCACGAGACATCCACACTACAGCCATCTACCGAAAAAATAATAGATTTCTTTTTCCCCAACCTAATATATTAAAAGATATTTTTCATCTTGATTTCAAAAATTAAACTGTTCTAAAGATTCTAGTATTATATTTCCCTGATCTGAATAAAAAAAATCTTATTTTTCATTCCCGATATTTTTATCTTTGAATTATGCATTCATGAAGTTTATTTTTTTAATAAAAAAATTACCTGACATTTTGTTTAAGGGAAATATTTACCTTTACTTATTTGATTGAACAGCGTTTTGCAAATTTTTTATATAAAGTTATTTATACATTTCAAAAGGTAGGAATTAACATTTTGAATATTTAAATAACAGGTAAGTGTTAACTCTAAACCTTATATAAAATTGCATAATGATTGCACTAGAAATTAGCAAAGAGAAAGCGATTAACGAGATCAGAATTATTCCAAGGGGAAAATATGGTTAAATAATTGAAAAGTTTTGTTTTCAGTTTTCTTTCTGAAGTATTTTTGGTATATTTTTATTATTGAAAATGAATAAAATTTCTCTCGAGATCCTTCTTTTAAATGTAATATAAAAGATGAAAATTTTAACTAAGAATTCTCATTCCTTTTAATATCTAAAAAACTTTTTTGTTCTACAAAAATCAAAACCGTAGAGAGTATTTGGTTAGCTTATTCAAAAGTACTCAAAAATATGTATAATGAGAAAGCTTGAACAAAAAGAAACATATTTTATGAAGATTTTAAGAAAACATCTGAAATATATCATATTTTGATCACCTAGCTTATATTTCGAGCAAACTGAATAAATTTTACATATTTCATTCTAATAGGTTAGGGTTCATAATTGTTAGATGTCTTAAGCAATGACTAAGTTTTAACTAAATTAAATTGAAAACAATAACTAAAAAATGATTGAAATTTATAAAAGAAAGATATGTTTAACTGGCTTTAAACTGAAAAAAAATATTAGAAGGTCTTGAAATTAAGAGAAGTAAATGCTATTATATAATGGTGTTTAGGATGATTAAATTTTTTTTTTTTTGCTGGTGAATAAGTTAAACTATCAAATTCTTTCTTTTTTTTCTTCTTCTGAATTCCAAGAAATTTAAAAGTTTTGATAAAGTGGTTGATAGAGGTTAAGTTGTGATGGATAGGTAATATGAGATTCATTTTGTTAAAAAATGTAATTTATAGAGTTTCTTGATTGAGTGAGTGTTTATTAGTGTCACATAAAAAACAAAACGAAGGCCATTGGTGAGGGGTCTCGTAATTTGGAACCACATTCAGGTGACGAGGAAGGACACTTAGGCTGGCAACCTATCTCCAAACTCCATACCATGCCAACGATAGGACTTTGAGTAACGATAGATTTAATGTGAATCATCCCCTCTATATGGCGATAGAATTTCTTGAAGATTATATTGAATAAGTTATTTTGTAGCATATATAGGGTAGTTGAAAGAGTGAGTCATCGTCTGATGTGTGACTTTCTAGAACTCAATTGTTTAATAAATCGAATCTGTTCATTAGTAGTCCATCATGTAGCTCTACAATGAAATAAATTCAAAAGAAATAAACTGAACCAACAAATTGAATGGAAACATGTAAACTTATTTTTAGAATTCTCTTAGATATCTATCTAAACCGCTCTAATAAACTACCTTATATTAACCTTGTATTTTCCCATTATTAACATTCTTATTTATTCAGTTATTCTTACTATTAGTTTCTTGTTTACTTGTGTTTCGAGGCATAAATATTTTTAGAAAAAAAACTATTTTGTTAGAAATTAACAATCATGGAGATAGACAAAATGAACGTGATAACCAAAATTATGTCTTAAATGTATTAAGCAATTGTCAGAATACATTTTCCTAGCAGCGACTCCTTTCAAATTAATTGATGGAAAAATTTTTCTCTCTCCTGATCCTCGATGTTTTTTTTTTTTACGGAAACTAATTATGAATTCTCCATTCTCTTCATTAGAAGTCTGAATAATCATATCAAACTCGCATCAGAAACTTATTTCGAGGAAAGTTCTATTGTTCAAATGAGGCGCGTTGCTCCCAATGTTTCTTTTTGTTTTCAAGTCATTAATTTCAAAGCTTTTACCTTTATTACACTAACTTCTTATCTCCGAAGACCCCCCCCTCCCTCTGAAACTGATGTAAGAAATGTCCCCATTATCCTAATCAGAACGTTGTTAATGATTTATAGTCAAAAGTACTGCTAGGATTAAGTTAGGATAATTTATTTAGTCTAGAATTAGCTTAAAAGAAGGTAAGAAAAAGAAAAACGTTTAATCGTTTTTATTAGCTTTTAGGAAAATTAAATTTAATAAATGCAACGAATTTTAGTATTTCAAGATTGAAGAATTTCTCAAAATGTTTTGTGAGATGTAAAGATTTTTACGCCAAAAACGATTCAAAGTTATGTGAAACATTTAAGTTTAGATAAAATTGGAGCCTTCAATAAAAAAACATTTGTAATAAAATTTTACTAGTATCTTACAAAATATTGTTATTAAGCTAAACCAGGTGTGTCAAACAAGTGGACCGCCTACTCCTTTTAAATTTTTTTAAATATCAGGTTTTGGAATTTTTTTTTCATTTTGAAATTTATTTGAGGTGGACCTTATATATAAATGTAAATCTACAATATATTTGCCTGTTACCTGTTATTGTTTTTAAAAAAATCCTTTTTGATAATTTACCAATTATATTTTATCTCTGTCTATCGATATGGAAGTTGTTGATGAAAGCTTACAAATAAATTAATTGAAATCCAGTGTGATTCGTTGTTGAAGCTATCTATCTATGGAAGTTGGAATTCTAGATTTTTATACATACTCGCATTTGTCAGTTGATCTTTTTCCTAAAATTTATCGTTTGTTATGCGAATAATGAGTATGTTCGGAAGCACTTATTTATGTGGGCAATTATTTTCTTTAATGAAAAACAGCGAGAATTCAGAAAACTAAGATTAAGGTATCCGACAACGTTCGGAACCATGATTTTGCAAAAGCGTATAAATGGATCATTTTCATGATGTTTAGTGTCACTTAGATTAGAATAAATATATAAAATTAAGGACATTTTGACAAAAAAAATTATTTAAATACAATATTTGGGCAAAAAATTAACTTAGAATAACCAGTTTTCAAAATGTTCTCCTTTTGTGAAAAATGCTTCTATTATAATAATATTTTGCCTGTCTATAGCTCAGATCTCTGTACAGAGGCTCAACTAGAATGTTTGAAATATATAACTTAGAAGTGGGTTTATCCATGTTTTACGACAACAGAGGGGAGAAATTTTAAGAAAAAAACGCATATAATTATTTCAATGGGTTGTAAATCTGAAAATAATGTGAATTTTTAAAAAGCATAGTTGAGCCTCTGTACAGAGATCTGAGCTATATGCATGTAAAATATTATTATAATAGAAGCATTTATCACAAAAGGAGAACATTTGGAAAAAAAGTTATTCTTAGTTAATTTTTTGCCGAAATATTGTACTTAAATATTTTTTTTTTGTCAAAATGTCCTTAAAACAATTTTATACATGTATTCTAGTCTAAGTGACACTAGATATCATGAAAAGTATCCATTTATGCACTTTTGTAAAATCACGGTTCAGAACGTATTCGGATACTTTAACCCCCATCAACATTTATCGTCCATTTTAAAAATTGCATCAGCTCAGTATCTTTAATCAAATCTTAATGACTTGTTTTGAGAAAAAATTGATGTCAAATATCTTCTAAATAGTAATGTTAAAATGAAATTCTTAAAAAAAATGTTTGTTTTTGTTTTTTTTATTAAAAATATAAAATATATGTAGTTTAAGTTTAAAAAACAACATGAAATTAAAACGACTACATGTGTATTATACACAATACATCGAGTTTTTCATTAATAAATGCATAATAAATTATAATCGTATTTTAAAGATTTTTTGAAGATCGTTGACATGCCGCTCTCAACTTTTAATAAAATATACCATGCGGCCCCTAATGTCATATGAGTTTGTCACCCCTGAGTTAAGCAAATAAATTATGTATATTGCCTATTACTTACTTCCATGTGTATACATACATATAATGATATGTAAAATATTAAGCTTCAGGGGTATGATTGGCTATTATAAGGTTTGTACAGATGTAAAGTGAACAAGTTGAATAAAAAGAATTCCTTTATTGAAAATCAAAATAAATCGCCATGAGCGATGTAACACAGATCCTATCGTTTCGACAGTTGAGGTATGCCTTCGCTGAAAAAAGATCGTGGTTGATTCCCGAGAAAATCCAGCATATATTCCTTTACCTCATTATTCGAATAAAACCGTAATGCTCTCTTAAATGGAAAAAAGTGTGGACAAATTCGGACTCTAGTGGGTGTTCCAACAATTTTCAACAGAATTTTCTCAAGGCTGTCTGGGTTTCACGGGAGAAATTTAGGCCGACATTGTAATAAAGATCTGATTTCGTTTGCCGCCCTTCACGAAAACTTATGTACCAATTGTTCGAACTGCCCCACCCGTTCCATTCGGTAATATATGCTCGCATCCAGCTCACCTTCCACAATCAGAAACCATATTACCACGCATTGTTCTGATGTGCCCGCATCCATGAATAGTATGACTTCACTTTTGATGTATCCTCTCTACCACGAACAGGTTTAGTTATTGCTCATCGTATGCGGTGTACACCTCATACCTCCCTTTAAATCTATATTCGGTGGCTCTGATACAGCTGCAATCATTCTGACACAATTGCACATGTCCATTTTCATTTGTGGAACCCTTATACAGCTTTTAACTGAAATTACACATACCTGAAATCACTGCTTTCAAAACCAGAGTTTTTATGTTTTCTTGATAATTTATTAAAATTTCTTTAGCTGACAGAAAATTCAACCAAAGAAATTTAACATTTTCTTCTCATTAGTATATTTTAATTATATACATTGTTATTGAAGAGTTTGATAAATATTGAATTTGACTTAATGTTCCTACATTTGCTAAATGAAAATATAAAATAATATTAAATTGAGTATTATAATGAATTTTATACTTCTGTGAAAGAGTGAAATATGTATTTAGTCTAAAACTATATATATCAATTACTGTGTTGATGTTAAGAATGATGGGAAGTTACTTAATTTCTCTGCATTTTCTACAGAATAAATCAAACATAAATGAACTCATTTTCATCAGTTTCTGTCAGCATTGATATGCGATAACTTGTAAGCATTATGGAAAAACTAAATGTGTCTTATAATCTTTGTAAAAAGAAACGTAATTTTCCCCCTCCTTAAGTACATTCTACTTATATAATGTTATGTCTGCTATCTTGTGTTAATTTTAGTACACAATGCAGTAAATAATTTTTGTTTCATTTCCTTCTTCACCCAATAATGTTAAAGTCACATCACAATTGGTATATTTTTCATCTAAAACTTAAGTTTTAAAAATATCTTTATTTATAAGAATGCCAATTAGATCACAAGGAAACGTCCTAACTTTGTTTTTATTGCTAACTTGAAACATCTGTTAAACTGTTCATGCTAATAAAGAAAATTCTCTCTAAAATATCAATAGTTTGTAGTAGAAATTCATGTAATTGAGTTAGCTATTTAGAATTTTTAATTAAATACTTATTTTTGCATGCAAAATTTCTTGATATTTTGTTATGAGTTTGAAATAGTATCACATATTTCAAAACATGGATTAAATCTGATTGGTTGTACATTAATAAGAAAATAAAGAAACTATGTATAAAAATCGTTGAAAATTTTCTTCGCACACACATTTTGGTTTAATATTCAGTTCCTAAATATAAATTAAGAAAACACGAGTGAATCATATTAAGAAATTAACTTTTTTATGTAAATTCTACACTCCTTCTTCTTTTAAGAACACCTTATATTGCTTGTGAAGAATAACAAATCTGATATTATAAAAACAATTCATAAATTAAATTTATAATGTAGATTCAGAAATATACTAAGTGACTAATCACCATAGTTTGGTAAACGAATTCAGGAAAGAAAACAACAAAAATGTTTCAGGTAGAACCAAAAGGTGCCTTCTTCAACAATTATCTATGTATTCATTAAAAATCGGGAGCTCAAAGAATAATAAGTCTGGAGTTCTTTCATCACACGATTTTCTCAGATACACGGTAAAAGAAGAGTTTTAATTAAAACAAGTTACTTCGTTCGATATATGGTGACATTTTCTCCCTTTCTCACAATTTCCATTCTTTCTTTTTCTGAGTTGTTTTTGTGCTACAGCACAAGAACTTGCAACTCTGGCCGAAGCATTATTCATTTTGATCATTGACAGCTGTTCCGAGTTCCTTTCAGTGTGTTTACTGTAGAAAGTTTGATGCCGAGTAACTTTCTACGTTGAAAATAGAATCCATACAGTGCTCGTTTTGTGTTTTCAGAATTATATATTTTTTCTTGTAGTGCAACCTATATTTCTTTTAAAGAAATATATTTGTCAGAAATCTATTGCATTTTTAAATTTCTCTAAGAGATCATTTAATGCATATTTGATTCAAAGTTTTTTAGAATTACATTTCTGTGTCAATGTATATATATATAAATAAATACCTTAATGTAATAATTAAGGTTTTCATATTTTAGCA
The DNA here is from genome assembly GCA_019973955.1 of Trichonephila inaurata madagascariensis. Lineage (NCBI taxonomy): Eukaryota > Metazoa > Arthropoda > Arachnida > Araneae > Nephilidae > Trichonephila > Trichonephila inaurata. The sequence goes on from BMAV01025533.1 coordinate 165,641, forward strand.
AACATTCCTAATACTATATTTTTATGTGTGTGTGTATTATTTTTTACAATATCCCTTATCTCAATGGGGAAAATAAATATCAAAATGGCAAACAATTTTACATTGCAAAGCAAAGTCCATAATTTGGAACAAACGCATAACAGTTTTTCAATTACTGTTAACGTTAAAATTTTTATTCTTGCATCATTATTTCAATTTTTTAAAAGAGCTTATTTTAATTAGATGGGTTTTACTTCATTAAAATTATCTTTTTTTTAGAAACTCCTATGTCCGTGATAGCCTAAGTAGTTATGGTCACTAACTTGTGGACGGTATGTCATTAGTTCGAGCCAAAGTGCCATTGATGACCTGCCGTGTAGAGTGGCTCATGCACATCAAATCTGTCGAGGCTCACTTTCCGTTGGTTTGATGGGGTAGTATTAAGAGAGGAATGCCAGCTAAGGTATCGTCCTTGTCATTTGATTGAGATTCAAAATTATGAGGTCCGTCTTCAATAGTCCTCGTGTCACTTTATAGTGTGACGTTAATATTCATTTCTTTAGAAACTGACCATGTGATTATATAAGTCGACATTTTTTTGCTATAGTTATATTTAATATTCAATTTATGCTCGTCGAAAAATGTAATTAGTTCTATTTTTTTATTGGTTACGCTAGAAGTTATCGGGTATAGGAAAAGTAATATATGTATTTGAATATATTTTTGTTGTTTTTAAAAGCATAAAAAACTTTATTCCAAAAAATAGGCTGCATAATATCTCTGTTTAAACAATCAAGAATCAAACACATACTTGTATTATAGATTATTGAAAATAAATTCAATAACCCTCAAGCATCTATTGTTCATCATTCTAAATTATATATCGTTGATAAGAAAATGATTTATTGTTGAAAGCCTTTAGGGAAAAAATCTCGATGAAACGTATTTAAACATATTTTCTCATATCTCTGTAAAACTCGCAAAAACAGTAAAGTCGCTTCTTATCTAATCTTTGTTTGTTTTAAAATATTCAATATTTCACCTAAGGTTTATCCTCTGGAATCACGCCAATCAAAATGTCTAGTTGCTGATAATAGTCATTACAACATGGATAAACTGGAAGGAAAAAAATCATAATATATCATCGTCATCGAATATCTTGCTTGATGGTTTAATCGATACACGCTCTCGGTAGTCTTGAATCGATAAGGCCCTGCTGTCACCAGTATTTGATTTGCTTATATGAATGAATGTTTCCCGCTGCGCTGTTGAACTAATATTGAACAGCCGTATTCGAACGCATAATATGCATAGAATGTATTAGACGTGTCGAAGTTTGGGAGATAAAAATAAATAATTTTCTTCTTTTTTTTTTTTTTAAAAAAAAAAGATTGTCGCACAAATGAATTTTCTTTGAAAAAACAAACAAACTTTTGAACGATATTATCGTTTATAATGTGAAGGGGAAAATGTTCCAAACATGTAAAGATTTGAGAAGATTATAAAATAAGGAAACTTATGTAGAAAGAATAATTAGAAGAAAATTTTCGTAAAATCATTAAATCTGCCTTGTTAAATTTTGATACCCATTGGAATTTATTTGATAAACCGACATTTATTTAACACCGTAAATATTTAATATTGTTAGATCTAAAAGAGTATATTAAACTTTTTATCAACCCAAATTAAATGCAACCATTGTTCTCCGCTCTTGCTTGCATTGCCTTCATAGAAATTAGTAGCAGCTATTTAATTGTCCATAAAGTTGGATGTTTCTCAAAGTTCATGAAATACTTTTTTGTAACATTTTGTCGATGAATTTTATTTCGTGCTAAAGTTCGTGTACATGGATTGTGTGTAATTGTTTATAATTAAACAGAAATGGAGGTATTAAATATTACATTCAAAAATATCAACAGCACTACAAATGCTATCCGATACCGTTGACTATTTAAATATGATTCTATTAATATGCAAGATAAGTTGTTTATTTTTCCTACTAACATCATATCCCATTCCATTTCATTAAAATAAGTTTGCGGAAAAGTGGTTGTATAAGAGTTAAAAATATTGCTATTTTATAGTGCAACTAACACCTATCATTTCATATTTCAATTAAATATATATTGGTTAAACTATATTTGTTTATAATATAAATGTGTTTATATTAAAAGATTACATTTATTTCAGTATTTTATAGGAATTATTTAAAAAAAAACTAAATCAAAATTAAGGAGAAATTGTGAAAAAAATAACATTAGTTATCATTTATAAAGTTTCTTCTAAGTAAATTTTTAGTATGGAAACACCTAAAAGCTTGATCGATACATTTACAAGCAAAATGCTACTTCCTACTTTCAAAGAATAAAATAAAAGACTCTCATTAGAAAAAATCCTGTCTGTTATTATAATTAGTATTTATAATATGTGTCCACAGTAGAGCCGAGTGGTCTTAGTCGAAAATCCACAGCTGATGATGTTTTAGTCTAGTTGTGGATCCCAGTCTTGGTGTCACAAAAGATCCACCTTGCACAATGACTGACACATGTTAAATATGTTGTGGCTCAACGTCCTCATGTTGAAGTGGGGTGTCAGATCATGCATTGCACTCATCACTTGACCGAACGTCGGAATTATGGAGTTCGTTGCCAATAGTTCTAGGGTAGTATCTGAGTGCGTGACGGTTTTGTTTAAATATGCAATCAATATGATATAAGAGAGCATTACACAGTATTCCTTCTCTTCCCCAATTTTTGTAAAACCTTAGCAAACAGTTTTTTTGAGACATTTACAAGAGAGAGTAAGAGAAAGAGAGAGAGAGAAAAAAGAGACCAAGATATTTCAAACCTTAACTAAATGTCAAATGAATTACTATAATACATTAAGCTCACAAAGCAATGTGATATAAAAATTTTAACATAGTTTCCTCTTAATTTTCGATATAAATGCAAGGTTTCAAAAAATAATAGGATAAAAAAAAGAATCATGTTTTACTTCTTACGTATTTTTGTATTGATATATCTGTAGAAGCAATGAGTTTTGCTGAAAATATAATAATCGAATTCTGAAATATTTCCTGGTCACGTAATTGGGAGAGAATGGACAAGAATTTTAAGCAGACAAAGCCATGTGGCTTCGTTCGCCTATGTCAATAGCTTCATGCTTAAATAATGGTACTTGTTCCACCGAAGAAGTCTTTAATAATATAATATATTTTTCTGAACGTTTTTTTTTATTTCCGCAATAGTTGTTAGGATGATGGCGTGATTTGGGTCGTTAAAGGTTTCCTATAATGATGGTAACTGGTCCAATATTTCTCATGGATCGTTGATAATATTTCTGGTAGCGTTATGGTATGTAATTGAGAACTACTATGTAATTTAGAGCTGTTATGAGGTCTTTTGATTTAATAAGAGTTAAAGGTCAACAAAAACTGGATTGTGTTTGCATTCGTGATTTAGGAAATCTGTATTTGGAAATATAATTAGCGGTATAAGTCTATATTTATAATGAATTATTTTTATTTTTATAATATTTTTCAAATCATTTTTTATAACTATATCAAAATATTAAATTTTTTGTTAAAAACACAAGTATCATCCAATTTTATTAAAATAGGTTTCTTTAGTTGATTATATACATGCAAGGTTATGGTAATTTAAAATAAGTTTGGGATTGGGTGGTTCCATGGGAGCTGTTTAAGGCGTGAGCTTAAATCTAACTGGTTCTCTAATTCTTTATATGATAAGAAATGGAAAGTGATTCTGAAAACTTAACAATTAGAAACAAGTAATTTGTGTCCAATTATTAATGGTGGATCTCTAGTGTACCGTTAATTAAAACAGTCAAGCATATATTTTTCGTATTACAAAGTTATTTCAGTCCAGAGAGTATTCTGGTTCATATTGTTTACTTCAAGACGTAATATTTTTTAAAAAATGTCATACTAAGAAGATAACTTCCCTACAATCTCATAGGGAAATATATCTTTCCTTCAACATTACACTCAGAGAAAAAAAATATTAAACAGGGAAGGAGATAACAGCAAAAAATCATCGCAGGAAACAAAACTTCCAGCCATTCTAGAAAGAGTTTGAGATGTTTTTTTGAAATAAATATTGTAATGTTTGTTGCAATTAACTTTTCATGTTAAAAAAATTGGTAGTAGATACATATTTCATGGCTAATTTTTCCAATTCTGCTGTTAACATTTAAATTCGTTTTATTATTTAAAGAGCCGTTCTAGATTTAAAATATTATGAGGTAATTTTTTATAAATTTATAATTTAGAGTAATTCAGTTGCATTGTTCTTATCTATATCATACTAAAATAATTTTCAATCTATAAAAAGTGTAATCAAATTTGTCAAAGAGTCTTTAAATTTGCACATTTCCACGGAATAGCTTAATTAATTACAAAAAACATTCTGAACGGTTTTGGAAGTAATCGCTCCTTTTTTTTTAATACTGCAATTAAATTTAAAATTGCAACTATATAGGAACACCACAATTAACTAGATAAATTGTTGAAGTATTACATTAAAATATGCGAAATCTGGGACGTAATTAAGTTAATATCAAATAATACTTATTTTTGCCTAGATAATTTATATATATAAATGAAAAAAAACCTTTAAATCAATTTCTATTAAAACGAGTAAATAGGCCACAAAAATTATATGTTTTTGCTGTGTCTCTATTTCATATATCTGAAGCATTACTTCATTTAGTGTTCAATATTTACATACATTAATTATGGTGAAAATATTTCCTTTTTATTTATTTCAAATTATCATTTTAAAAATTATATTATTTATATAAAATGGCGAAATATAGTACATTTATTTTGCGAGATGCTTATTCCTTTATTTCTAATCTACTCAGTAGAAATTTTTGTGTTAAAAATTTGTTATGTTAGTTTCTTATAAATATTTCTTTGAGAAAGATTCAGCAATATTTCTATGGATGGGTTTTAAATTTATTTCGCGAGAGAAAACATACTAAGAACGAAAGTGAAGTTCCATTTTGTATACCTCCAGCAATCTACAGATGCATTAAAAATAGAAAAGTATTCGACATAAAACTATGTTTGCAATACAAAACTTTATTTTCTTTTCATTCTCCTATCTATCTCATCTCGTTCTTATCCCATAAGCTATTCCATTTAGATAGGCATTTGGAAAAAAAATGCAATAAAAAGTGAAACATAAAACAATATTTTCTTCAGATGCGATCAGGAAAAAAAACACCTTAAAGCTACATTTAACAAAATCCCAAATATCTTTCGACGTCTGAAAAACGACCAGGGGGCATCTGTTAAGCCTTTCCATACTTCAGATGTCCACAAAAATGGGTCTTAAATCTCTATTGGGGTCCTTGGAGAGTAGTGATGACGTCATGCTGAATCTCTGAAGGTAGCTGTTGGAACGACCATACTAAAGTATGAAACCACCCATCGAAACTGTAGCATTTTTCAATGACGTCAACTATTTCACAAGCAATTGTCCTCAAGAAACCTACAAGCCTAGCAACTTTGGGGAAGTGGAAATAATGCAGGATCAGCCAGGGAAATTTAAAATGGCCGAAGGAAAATATTTATTTCGGGATTTTCTTCAGGAGAGTTGTTTGTTTATATACGGGTGAATTTCCTTTTTCATTTTTTTTTATATTCAGAATATTTTTCGATAAATAATCAAAATAAGCCTTTGCTGTTCTTTTATGTCAGAGTTTTATGTTTATTGATGTTGTTTGCTTCGGGAAATAAAGAACAATTAAATCACATTATGTCCACGTGTATATTAATTAAATACCACGTTGTGGCTAAAATTATTTTTCTTCAAATTATGATGCAAAAATTAAATTGTAAATGATATATCTGGTTTATTTTTGAAATTTTGATTGTTTGTGGGTAAGTTAATTATAGATATAAATATTACAAATGATTATTTTGTAATATATTCATATATTTTTTTGATAAGAAATTAGTATCGAAATTTTTGTCCTTATATCCTAGAAAATACTTTATAACAAATGTGACGTCATAGTCACATGATAACTACAATCACGTATTTCTAGCCAATTTTTTCATAAATTCATGGGACGTCATACTCATCGAATACATAAAATCATGTGTTTCCGGCTAATAAGCTCATACGCTTCGCTGTTGACAACTTCTGCTTTTTTCTTTTAAAAAGTGCATACTTTTCAACAATAATAACACTTAAATAAATAGAATGCAATTGATTTAAAAAGTATATGTATAAAATAGGGTTTGTTTTATTTTAAAATCTTTTAGATGAATTTTCTTTCATAAAACATGAACAACTTTACCCAATTGCAAAATTTGAAATTTTGTCTAAATTTTACAAACCGAACAACAAGTACTAGTTAGTTTAATTTTATATTAGAATTTAAGGGAGACACAAGTAATTGTGTTTATCATGCGACTGCCATTAATTTAGCCTATTACTTAAAATGAAAAAGATGTTTTGGGTACAAAACATTTCAACATTTCCTATTTCACCATCGGATTCAGTAACATTTTTTTTTCTTTATAAATGTCTATTATTCCATCTTTTTTTTAACCTTTTATAATCACTGAACATTTAATTTATTTTAAAAATAAATGTGGAATACTTTGTGTTTGATATTTCAGTAAACTGAACAGTAGTATAATAAATCATAAAACAAATGCTTAAAAACTCTTTTCAAAATTATGCGTTCACATAGCACTACTTATTCTATATTATTCTCTGTGGAGCATTATTTTTGTTCTGTTTGCTATTTTATTTAAAAACGTGCCAAAAATTGAAACAAGAGAAAAAGAGAAGTTTAAGTAATTATTTATTTTCCTCAGGGGTAATCTTTAATTTATCATATCCATTCATTTTTCCCTACTTGAAAAATATTATTTTCAAATTAATTAATGATATTGTGTTATTGTTGCCTTTATTCTAAAGTTGACGTTTTGCTGCCGATACTTAATATGAACTGGGAAAATCGTTTTACAGAGCAGTTTGTTATCGAAAAGGCTGAAGCTCGTGCCTCGCAACGATTTGCATAAATTTTTTTTAGACTTCCTCGCTTACGCTATGGGCTATTTGCCAAAGTAAAGGAAATTAAAACTTCAGTTATTGGACTGCTACGAGAAATGGCTGGCAACTTTGGAGCAATATTGGAAAAGAAAACTAATAGTGCTGCATGACAAATAAATTGAAGGATTTTTCTTACTCTGTTTTCCATAAAGTATGTACTACTGAACAAATGTATTAGAAAGTGTGTGACTGTTTTTAACGTGATGGCATAGCTTAAATTGGTGTAATTAGTATATCTCTTATTATCATTTAGTATATCTCTTTTCTAACTGAAAGTTTAAGTATGAACAACTTATGGTCGACTTTTCTGAAGTGTATTGAAGTTTAAATATAGCTCATGAATTATCTGAATACGTGGCAAATGAAAGATGTTTTTGAAAAATATTTTTTCTAAGTAATTTTTGTTTATTAACGTCATTTGTGATTTTATAAACATTTCATTTGACTTTTAATGCATATTTTGTGAGAGTTTGTAAGACTTTAAGTCATTTGAACTTATTATTTGCTTACATGTACTATATATCTCCATTTATAAGTGAATCTATACATATCTATAAGGGAATTTGAAATTTAATGTTTAAAAGAACAATTCAACAATTGTGATTTTATTTAAAAACTGGGTTTTTTTTAGAAAATTAAAGATTTGAAACTGATTCTGATAATTTTTTTTATAATTGCAGAAACTACTCTTATTATAAAATTAATTATTTTTTTTTGTAATCTGTTCTTTGAAATGCAATTTATTATTTCTTATCTGTTATATAGAATTTTGAAATAAGTTCACTTTTCCATTCACTTATTCTAGGTATATTTTTTTATAATTAGTACCAAAAAATTGAAACAAAAAATCCATTAAAATGTATTCGTATGCTATAGAAATTGCGAGGATTATTAATAAATTATTATAGCTATATTTTTTAATAAACAATTGCAGAATCATTTGAACAAATTAAATCAAAATTAAATAAACGAGTATCTCTGTAATTTAATTTTGAGTCAGTCTTATTGTCAGAAATTTTACATTTGAAATTTGAATAAAAATAAATAAATAATTAGAACTAAACTTTGTACATTTTACAACAAAAATGCTTACATCTAAAATACGTATAAAAATAGGATTATACAAAATTGACCAAGTTTGTTTAGTCTTTGAAAAAAATTTTTAATAAACTATATGTATTTCACTACAAATTAGAAGAATTTGCAAACTAAATGAAGTAGGTTTAGAATGTTAGATTTTTTGGTTGTACTTTTTTCTTTTAAAAATGGAAAAATTGCTTAAAATTCTTTTAAATTTTGAAATTATAAATATCAAGAGTTTTTTCATCTCCATTTTTTAAGGTACTTACTTTTTAAGTGCATTTTTAGCTAAAATGCGCTAATTTATTTTTTCATTATTTATTTTTATAATCCATTCATTACCATGTTTAAATCTATATTTATTTTTTACTTAGTCTTTTTTTATAACCTTTACGAAACAGAACAGACAAAAAAGAAATTAAAAGACCTATATAAAAAGGGGAAGTTGATTTTTTTTTATCTAATACAAAAGCAGACAGAATGAAAAATTAATTTATGATATGCCTATTAGCAAGACACAATAATTAAATATAGTTTATTAAGAAGTAACTAATTTCCATTAAGTTTACTTTATTATTTATGATCTATCTAAATAATTGCAGCGCAAACTAAGTAGATTCAGCGTAAATTTGCTAAAACATATAATCACAAAATCAATTACTTATTAATCAAGTACGCCTTCCAGTTAGCATGCAAAACAGGTCTCTCATAATCTACTTAAGAAGTGACGAGGAAACTGATATCCGTAAATTAAGCTAAATTATTCTAAGAGATTTTCATTCTGCATACATAATTAAAAGACAGGTTAGGTTGGTGATACTAATGCTAGCTTATGGAATTTACGATGTTCTCTATAGGGAGCCTTATTCTGTGGTTAAGAGTATGAGAGAATGCCTGTATCGAATTTTAATTATATTGTTTAAATATCATCACAGGTTCAAATGTTATTCTGTTTTCCAGGGAAATTATTTTCTTATCCAACAATAAGTCAACTCCTAAATTTCATCTAAGAAAAAATGTAAAAAAAGCAGAAAAGGGAAATAACATAATTTAAATTCTCATTAAACACATTGCGGTCGCAACGAAGTTAATTATTCAAATTTAAGGTCTTTTTGTGCAAACTAATATTTAGTATTTTAATTTTAAATAAATTTTGTAACTTGTAAATAAATATTTACAATCATTTTAGTTGCTGAATACCAGTTAAGAGTTTTAAGATAAATGTATTTATGTTTACAAAAATCTTCTACCTCAAAAAATGTGTGTGATTATATCTTATAATTTAAAATCAGAAATTTTAATATTTCAATGTATTTCAAATATGTCTCTATTTCTTATGGAATTTTACTCAATTCTTAGTATTTACAATTTTTAAATTTATTTTACTAAAAGATCCAATACCTCTAAAAAATTGAAGATTCATCCACTTTTAATTTTTTTACTGCTTTTAAATTAAAAATTAAAGAGATCAATGATGATTTATTTTCATTTTTAGCTACTATTTTGTATAAGTGCAAAGTATTTCTACTATTCTTTTTTAGCTTATACGAACAAACTTATCGTTGCATAAAATGAATAGCCCTAATTGCTTTAAAAGAGGGAGAGAGAGAGAGAGAAGTTTTTGTACACATATAGAATTTTGCAAATAATACAAATTTTTTTGAAACAATTCAGCAAGATTGTACCGTATTTATTGATCTTATAAAAAACTTTTGAAATAACTTTCTAAGCAAATTATAACTGGTAAAAATATATAACAAAGAATTTCGACAGTTACTTATTAGTATCTAACTGAAGTATCTAAATTACTAGTAGCATAAAGTTTTGTCTATTATATGACAGTACATGTATCTCATCTTAAAAAAATTAACACTTTATCAATTCTCATACCTTAATGAATTTCTGGATAGGCTAGGTTTTGCTCCGTCCAATATTCCGATGCATTTATTTAATCTTTTCTCTTGTTTTGAAAAATCTCTTCAAAAATTAAATTTTAAGGTATCCGATTACGTTCGAAACCGTGATTTTAAAAAAGCACATAAATGGATAATTTCCATGATATTTACTTTAACTTAGATTAGAATACATGTATAAAATTGTTTTAAGGATATTTTGACAAAAAAAAAATGATTTAAACACAATATTTTAGCAAAAAATTAACTTAGAATAATCTTTTTTTTTCAAAATGTTCTCCTTTTATAAAAAATGCTTCTAAAATAGTAATATTTCACGCGCGCGCTAATATAAATTTAAGACTTCTCTAGAGAGTCTGAACTAGGATTTTTGAAAAACTCTTTTTATTTTCAGAGTTACCACCAATTGAAATAACTATCGGCGTTATTTTCTTGAAATTGCTCCCCTCTGTTGTCGTAAAATATGGATAAACCCACTTCTAAGTTATATATTTCAAAAATTCTAGTTGAGCCTCTGTAGAGAGGTCTGAGGTATACACAGGCAAAATATTATTAGAATAGAAGCAGTTTTCACAAAAGGAGAATATTTTGAAAATGGGTCATTCTATGTTCATTTTTTGTCAAAATATTGTACTTAAATAATTTTTTTATTGTAATAATATTCTTAAAACAATTTTATATACATTTTTTAATATAAGTGACACTAAATATCATAAATATTATCCATTTATACGCTTTTGCTAAATCACGGTTCCAAACGTAGTCGGATACCTTAATGTAATTCATATAAATTTAATTTATTATAAACTTCTTTTAATTAATTAAACCTTTGTTAAATTAATACTGGGTATTAGAAAATTATCACATACTTCTAAACAGAACCGATGGGAGATTAGAGCCTGACAGGGCTAAGTGCTCGCGAACGCTTATCCCATTTACACATCTATGTATTATATAACGCCAACAGAGTCATTAAAACTCAGTTTTCTTTATGGAATGAGGTTCAATAACTGAGAAAACACATGGAATTGCTTTCAGATACTTATATCCTACCACAGGAAAGAGGGTTATCTGTTTCTTTTTTTCGTTTTCAATTTTCGATGAATAAATGATCATTATTATTATTTTTTTAAAAAAAAAGTAAGTTAATGCAGTTGACGCTGTTTCATTTTTCCTTCTTCACATATTTGATGAAAGCGAAGTAGAAGTTTTTTCTAGTATTTAATAAAACATTTGAGACCATGAATAATGTCTCATACGGCAACATGAAATAAGAGTAAATATTAACTTAAAAATATGTTTCAATTTGTTTTTCTTACAGTACAAGTGTTTTATTAAAATATAACTGAGTATTCCTCATTTTCGAAACTTTTATACAGTTTGTATAAAGAATGTATTTGAATATCATACATTAAGAACCGTCCCTCTGAGGTGTTTATTGCATATAAAAGCATTTATTGTTGCTATTTCTTTCAAACGAAATGTTTAAGAATTTTATAGATATTGAAACAGAAGTGTGATATAGAATTTTTACACTTTTATTCAAATACCTATAATCTATTGTGAACTAAGCACAATTTTTAAAATAGGGAATTATCAAAAAAAAATGTTTTTTTCTTCCCATATTTATAACTTTACTTAATAATATATTTAAGATGAAGTAAGATATCAATCTTTTTTAAAGCTTATCAAGAAATTTTCGATTTTGGAGGACATTTCTTTAAGAAGTTGTTTTTGTATCTTTTCTATTCCTTTTTCACAGGAAGAATACAATAAATAAGATACTTTAAAATTTTTTACTTTACAGAAATGTAAAATGATGTATCAGAACCATTGCAGCGTGAAAACCCTACATAGGAGATACTTTTTATGCTCCCCTCACGTAGGCCTTCTTTTAGATTTTCCTTAAAGTTTATGTAATAACATTAAGGGGATGAGATCTGGAAGAGTGTGAGTTTCATTCCTCTCATGTATAGAAGACACTTCTTTCTTTCCTTTCTACATTTTTCAACAACTTATGTGTAGCCTTCGGCAAGGATAGACACAAATAAAAGTAGTAAACGACAACAATCTATTTTGAATGTGTATTTTTTCTTTAATTTCAGACGCTACTTCATACGTGCCTAGAATATAATCACAAAGAACATTTCTTGAAACGTAGTCTCTGAGGGCTGAGGAAGGTTATTAAAAACAAATTGTATAGAGAAATGCGTTGTGTATGTGAATGTACGCCTGGGACTTAATCACCGGCACACGTTTTACAGTTGCAGTTATTACTTTTAAAAACTGTCTAGACATTTAGGGAAGAGGAATAAAAATTGCATCGTTTGAGCTTATTCTGTGAATGCTATTATTAGCTTCTCTTGATTGATACAAAGAACTAGATCATATTTGTGATACACATGTGCAATCATGTCTACGGTTGATCAGAAATCTAAAAGAGAGTTTACAAGAAGAAGAAAAAAAGAAAAAAAAAAAGGAAAGATATTAATTTGGAGCATAGTCTTCTTTTTACTGTTATGCAGTTAAGTAGCTTCCTCAACGTGAAAGTTTACAGAAAATGGGACAATTTATAAGTTCTTGTAACAATGGATCCCACTCATTCAATAACGTGATTTTCATGTCATTAGAGAGAAAAAACGTGTTGGAATAGTTCTCTTAGGAGCCCCTTAAAAATATATTAGAGTTATGGGTAGAGATAAGCTGCCTAGTCTGACGGGTAAATTCCTGTACTTTCCAGTAATTTATGTTATCAAATGAGCCCTAAATCGATGAGCTGTATCCACCATAATAATGAAAACAGAGACACACACACACAGCTCCTCCTGTAATATCAAATTGAGTACTTCTATTTTATCCTTTCATCTCACAGCATTCTTAGATTATCTGCCAAAAATGCTCTGTGATCCAACATATCTGACCAGTTAAATCTTTGCTGCTACACCAGTTTTTATCTGGGACGTTGGGAGACAAATAGATGATTTCAGATTCCCCGGTAGATGTAAGTATGTCGATATTTTGTGGTTAGAATGAATTTGAATTCTCACATCAATGAATGAAACGGTTCCCTACGTATCCCATCTCTAATATCGACTTTCTATGTACTATACTAAAGAGGCTTCTTTTAGGTGTAAAAATGAAGGATAGGCAAAGCAGAGATCTTCTTGTAAAAAGGCCTATGTAATGCTGCCTTCTGAAACAGAAAAACTCAAGTTAAACATGATGTTGAGATATGTAATAAGCTATCTTCTCTCGCTTAAGGCTGCCCTGCTTTCAGTCTCCCAACGACTGACTTTCTTATGCTATTAAACGAGAACTTCTGAGCACTCATTTTAACTCTTTGCTTGGGAATTTTCCAGAATGCTGCAAAAAAACTCAAAAGTTGAAATGATGTGTGTATGAATGAGAGCTGAGATTCCCCACACGCGTATATGTGTACTTAATCTACACTATAAAAATTAAAATCTTTATTAAGAAGGAAAAATTTCATCTTTCGTTAAGTACTTTTTGAATAATTTAACTAACTATGCAAATTCTTAATTTTAAACATTAGTACAAATGTACCCTATCTGGCCAATCCAGATACTCAGTGATATGGACTCGAAGAGGACTGAAGCATATGGTGATAGTCCTCCTTTTACATTGATGATAATCTGTACACGTTGTGAAATTGCCCTCCTAGGGTGCCCTTCTCCTTGATTATCTGCGTGAGCTAGAGGTGTAGGATTAACGAAAGAACTAGAAGTTTCCATGTTCTTAATATGGCTTTATTAAGAATTTAAACTTAAAGTCTAACAGATTAGATAATAATAATATATGCGAGAGAATCTACGATGACAAAACACACAATATTAATAATGCCGAAATAACGTAACTCGGACCACTATCAATATCTAACCCGCCTAATCTCAATTTCAATAATATCACAAGTCCTAATATTAAATAGTCAATCCTACCTTGATCCGATCACCGATCTAATCATAATTGAGTTGCGTCTTTACTCGAGTGCAATGGTATGCACCTTGACCTAATGGCTCTATCTTCGGGATAACCTCTGTTGGCTGTCACTTCACAATCGTATCACTCTCTATCATAACACTCCCCAAAATTGCCATCTCACTTATTCAAACTTCTGGTATTTAAAATATATCTAATTTGCATCTTATATTCACGTTTCACTTCTTGGGTTTTGGTTGGAAAAGAGTTTCCATTAATCCCCGCCCCAAAAGAACCCAAAAGACATGTTAATGAAAAGACGCGTGATCCCGTCACAACGTCTGGGGAGAGTTTCCATCAGTTTTAGATGAGTGGTCATAGGGATTGACTTTCAGGTGTCCATCACGTGGGAAGTGAGTGTGGTTGATTTGTCTGGTTTAGGAATCTGCGTTCTAATTTGTCCCAAAGGTGTTTTCTATGGGATTTTGATCAAGAAAGCTGGAGTCCAGTTTTTGAACACCCATTTCATCAAGACATGGCTGGATAAGTCTTGATATGTGAATAGAGCAGTTATTCTGCTTGAATTGAATTTCCTTGGTTTTTGTAGCATAATTAGGAGAATATCCACATTAATCTCAGACTTCATGTTTCCAACCTCAGGAATTAAGGGATAAGTTACATTTCCCTATCCCAACTACATCAATCAAAATGAGATTTTGTTTCTATAAATTGTCCGAAATTTCATGAACTGATTTTTCACAAAGGTGCCAACCCAATATAATGCCACGATAGAAGTCAGCAAGCTCCTTTGACCTATACCTTGTCTCACAAACGCATAGATATGATCTAATAAACCACTATCAGCATTTTTATAGTTTTCGTTTACGCATCAAATTACGTCATCTGCCAGATCCACTTCTTTAGGAAAAAGTCCGGATACTTCTGGTCAGATTGTGTAGTACATTAATATATGTGATAAATTTTTGTGGAATTGTATACATTAGATAATTAATAACTATAAGTATTTTTATTCGGACGTGCTAAATGAAATAAATACTTTGGTAATAAACTTATAATAACACAGATTATATCGATAATAGCAATCGAATTTGTTTTTTTTCCTTTATTACAATTGTCTTGAAAATAGAATTAATAACAAAACGAAGGAAGCATTTTACATAAATACAAAAAATTTTTTTTTTGAATTTAACTAAGCAGCTATATACATTTTGAATTAATCATAACCACAATCAATGTTAGTTTTAAGGGGTTAAAACCGCATTATTATGTTACATTTTTCATTTTTATTGAGCCTCTCAGGACCCTTAAATTAATTTTAATTTTTTGAAAAAAAAATGCATGTTAAAGCCGTAAAGATTCTGAGCATTTTGCTACCAAAGTTTTGTTGATACTGTGAAAAGTTATTGAGAAATAACTAATAAAACTTAAATAAAAACTAGCAACTGCCACGCCCACTTTTGACTACTGAACTCGTGGCAAACATTTTAATATTTTGCGGATTAGTTTTAGTAAAAGAGCCTCCACCTAATATCAAATAGATTTTGTAAGTGAGTAGCCTAATTGCAACTCAACTTTTAACTTTGCTTTTTCTGAGCCGATTTGTTTATTTATATTTCGATCTTGGATTTGAATTCTTTTTCTTACATATACATACTATACATATTCTGATAGAGAAAATAAACTAAAATCTATCCATATAAGTTTTGGCATTATGTATCCATAGGGAATTTTTACATTTGATTTATTTTTTTTAAATCTGTTACATTTTTATATTTTTGAAGGAAGTTTATACTTTATTTTTAAAAATTATTTTAGTTAGAAAAATTGAATGAATTCAACGCTTTTAAAACTATTATTAGTCATTTTCAAGGAAAGGAATTTTTGATATTGATAATTTATTCCTAGGAAGCACTTTTCCTAATTATTGAAATTTTATATTTATGTGATATCAATAAAATGTTTCTACATTTCTGTAAGAGAACACATTTGTGTTTTCCAATTCTTTCAAGTTACAGATGAAAATTTATTTTAAAAAAAATGAAAGATTATACGAAGTAAGCTTTATCCTTTAAATAAAAGTCACATTTCCTATGAAAGATTTATTAAATTAGACATTACAGTAGTCGTTGAAACATTTCGCTTTTCTTACGGAATAAAGTTAATCGAGTGTGAAAAAAAAATTAGAAGTAGAATTAAAATTGACAATGTTGTGATCAATTTCTACTCCACTAAAAGGAACTTTTTAAACTTAATTTTAGGAACTTAGCCTTAGACTTAAGATTTCATTTTGCATCCGGAAAGCAATCACCTGTGACGTCAAATTAATTAAATCTCCTGAATGAGGAAACTTTGAAAGTCTCAAATTACAATTTTTTTCTTCTTTCCTTCTTAAAATGCAGTAAAATGCGAACTTTATTCTCTTATTTTAGAATTTTTTTTTCACTTCACCATTCTGCATGTAGTTAAGTCTCTTCAGAAGTTGTTTTTGAAAAATGTATTTAAGAAGTGACAAGACACTTTTAAGGGGCGATAAAAAGCAGATAGTTTAGGAACAAAAAATTATAATGAATATTTTTTTGAAACTGCTTTTAACTGTAAGATATTAATTTCTTTCAAGAAATGCAAAAAAGTATTTTTTGAATTTAATTTTTTGTATGTTGTAACTTGCTTTATTTAGTACAGGGAAAGTCGCTTAACACGAAACTGTGGAGACTGAAATATTTTTTCGTGTTAAATGATATTATACAGAGAAAGAATACATTTAACACAATTAAGTTTATAAGAGTACATTTTATGTATATATATAAATGTTTATATGCATGTATTTAATAAATATCAGTGAATAAAACATTAATAAGAACTTAATGAAACTTAATACAAACTTTTCAAGTTTTTGAAAAAAAAACAACACTTTTTTCAGTTTTTAAAAAATAATCTAATATTTTTTCTTTGCATTATCTTTTTAACATTAAATTGTCGACAAATTGTTCGATGTCATCCATTTTGTTATTCATTTCAACATTGTAATGTGCGATTAAATAACTGCGAATACTTTTCATGAAGTTCCTCATTTCGGATGATGTGGGACCAGGATTTGCATTATTTATCTCATTTTTGTCATCTGAATTTACATCAATGGTATTTTTTGAGCTTTGAATAAACTCCAATATGTCTTTGTCTGTCATAATTGGTCCTATACACGCATTATCATCATCTACTGCAAAGAATTCTTCTGATGATGAACCTGCGTTGCTGGTGCTTTCTGTATTTTGCTCATTTCCAGAAGGGAAATTTTTCATGTTAAGCGATTTTCATTTAGTGTTAAGAGAAAAATACATAGCAGTTTGTCGGGACCTTCGTCTTATTTCGTGTTAGCTGTTTTTGCGTTAAACGTGTTTCAATGTGTATCCAATTAGATAATTATATATATATATATATTTTATCCAAGGATTAGGATATTAGGATTTTGGAAAAACTTATTTGAATAGATTAGTATTTTATTAATCTTGTGAATGATTTTTAAATGAAGCAACAAGATAAATAATTAAAAGGGAAAATAACTAAAGTATTTGTAAATAACTTCATAAGATTTAACAAAAACTTAGACCCTAAACATGTATACAAGATTTCCTACAATTTTTAATACAATGCATTGAAAAATAAAGTGTTATATGTATACGTAAATGAAATACATATAATAATTTTCTAAAAGTGATGTTATGATTTAATTGATATAGCATGAAGATTTGAATATGATGATATAAATGGTATTTAAATTAATTATAGATATTATTTCAATAAATTATAAATATTTGTTTTAACTTTATTTTTGTTAGTAGAGAGGATTTAAGTATGTCCAGACTCTTCTCTCTCTGTTCTTATAATTTTTTAAAATCCTTCATCGGTGGAGTGATTTAATTTTTCAGATTTAAAATTGATGTTTTAATGTTATTCTGTTTACCTATTTATAAACTTAAGATTGTTATTATAACCCTACTAAGAATCGTACAACTGAGTTCTTAAACTCAATTATTTAAAAAATACTTGGGAATGATATGTTCTGACAAGCTTTTTATCCACGTTCCATTATTTTTAATTAAAACTTATTTTAAAATTTCTTTTGTAGTTTTTATTATATCATTAAATAATCTATTTGGGTATTAAAATGTAAACATTTAAATACAATTGTGCTTCCTTTCTTATACAAAAGAAAAGAAACGATTAAAGGAAGATGATTAAATATTTCATGAATATTATGTAATGGATTAAAATAAACAACCTGCGACTTAAAATTTGGTGAAAACATTTTACTCAAACTTGATATTTCATTACTTGAAGTGGGATTGACGGTTTTATGGTCATTTAAAAAAGAATTACATTCTTATTAGGCTCACAATTCAAATAAATCCATTTTTTTTTCAATTTTTGGTGATTTTATATGGTCAAATTATATTTGAACTGAAAGGGGTTTTTTTACTTGTCGCAATTCAAATAATATAAGAGGCTCTTAAAGGCATAAGAGAAAAAAATATCTCTGAATATATGTTTGGACAGACAACCTTCACTGCTTTTTTCATTAATGACACATTTCAAAATATTTTCTTGCAAAAATTATATGATAAATTTTAGAAGTCTTAAAGCTCTATATTTTAAAATTTTTTTACAGCCTTGCATTTCTGAAAATCACAATCTTGTACAGATTTCCTCTTACTAGTTAGCTCTATAATCAGTTTATTTAATTTATTTTAATTCCATATTAATGTCCTGAGCCCCTCTCAAGTTGTTTTCAGACACACGCACGCACACATACTTATATAAACATATTACATACCATAAACAAGAAATTATATAATCAATTTTAATTGTAGATGACGTAATAAATCCTGCAATCTTGGCCCAGGCATAGAGTTCGGAAACGTGATTTGGTTCTACTAATCAGATAAAACGTTGATCATTCTTACCGACAAAATTAAATTGCTTTACGCAATCCGCTGTCTCTCCCCCGATGGGATTAGCAACAAAATTCTGCTGCAAGTCTCTTCCAAACGCGAGATAAATTCCAACTCCGGCAACTTAATTCACTTATGTCCCTCGCTCACCAGTGACTACCAAAAAGCTATTAATTAATTGAAGCAACGGGCATTTGCACTTGGCTGTCACATTATCTCCCGGTTTCCGTACTCCGGCCAGTTTCACTCTTCAAGTCTGTTGGATGGATGGAGGAGAGTTGGAGGAAG
>BMAV01025533.1:189900-207732 GCA_019973955.1 Trichonephila inaurata madagascariensis
GAATTGCATTATGTCCTTCTGCATGAAAACTAAAAAAAAAAAAAAAACACATTGAAATTATTTTGCGCTCTTTTTTTGGAATGCTTTGTATCATATATACCAGTGATTTCCAAAGTGGTCTATGACGACTTGTAAGGCGTCCACGTAAGCGAAAATTAATTCGGGGGTCCCTGAGTTGTAAAAGGGGATCTATGAAAGTGGCTCTTATTAAACTAGATCGTGACTTTAATTTTAAAAGAAAGTTTAATCATGTGGAAACCAGAGATTTTACCTACTTAACACAGATTTATTTACTAAATTTAATGAGGTTAATTTACAGTTATGGGGCAGCACAAATTTTATTAAATAAAGGACTATTTCAGTGTTTCTTTTCCAGAACATTGGAATTTTCTCAATTTGTCACGTACGATCTGTCAGGAAGTTTTAATCTACGTGAAGCATTTAAATGCCATTTATTTAGAATTTGAAATAAGGTTTGATAATGCTTTGAGATTATGGTAATACCACTGTGGACAATCAATCACACTGAAAACAAATTTCGTATTACAATAGGAACTGATCAGAATAGGCACTAACGAAAGTTTAGAAACGGATACAATCAATTTTGGCTTTAAAAAGCCGTACCTGTTATTAGTCCTGAATTATAGAATATCGTGAGAGAGTGTTCTTAACCCGGGGTCACTCGCGCCTGTTTTTGCTACCGTCATTGCTCGCGGGGTGTAGAGAACACCCCAAACTTGTAACACGTGTATTTATGTATGAAGAAAATATTTAAGCTGTGATAAATATTTATAAAGTACAAGATGTTTTTGTACAAATAAAATTATTAAATTTTTTGCATACAAATGAGACTAACATTTATTTAAACTAAACCTGCAAAATTTTCATTTTGAAATACGCAGTTTTATATTTTTTCATAAAGCACTTGCAAAACGTATATACAATTAATACATATATTAAAGATACTTTGTAATTAATGATAAGTGTAGTAGAAAGTAGAAAAATAATATTTTAATCATTTTTCAAGCATTCAGAGCAGATTGTATTCATATGCTTTAAGCACATATTTTTTTTACATTGAAAACAAAAACATTTAGTTTTTATATCTTTTACTAGTGGACAAACAATGCAGCGCCCGTATTTTTTGGTGGATTAATGCCCTTTTTAATATCTTCTGTCTCAGTAAAGCTTCCTTTAAGTATTTTATGAAGGTTTGAGAGTTTCGATCTTATATCCCACTGTGGCTGCACAAGATCCATTCTTATCTTTTTTAAGGTATCCGTTCGGAACCGTGATTTTAAAAAAGCTTATAAATGGATAATTTTCATGATAATTAATGTCACTCAGATTATAATACATGCATAAAATTGTTTTAAGGACATTTTGACAAAAAAAATTACTTAAATTCAATATTTTGGCAAAAAATTAACTTAGAATAACCTTTCTTCAAAAGGTTCTCCTTTTGTGAAAAATGATTCTATTATAATAATATTTTCCCTGTCTATAGCTCAGACCTCTGTACAGAGGCTCAACTATGAGTTACGAAAAATTCACATTATTTTCTGAGTTACAGCCAAATGAAGTAATTATCTGCGTTTTTTTCTTAAAATTGCTTCCCTCTTCTGTCGTAAAACATGGATAAACCCACTTATAAATTATATAATTCAAAAATATTATTATAATAGAAGCATTTTTTACAAAAGGAGAACATCTTGAAAAAAGATTATTCTAAGTTAATTTTTTGCCAAAATATTGTATTTAAAATTTTTTTGTCAAAATGTCCTTAAAACAATTTTATACTTGCATTCTAATCTAAGTGACACTAAATATTATGGAAATTATCCATTTAAGCGCTTTTGCAAAATCACGGTTCCGAACGTAGTCGGATACCTTAACAGTCTTGAACGTCTCATTTTACTTTCAGGAAGAACTGAATGCTAGACAATGGAAGCATTAATTCCTGCAATATTAAGTAGATGATAAAATATTTGCATTGGCCAAAGATTCTATATTCGCGATATATCATATATACTGCGCATTTCATCAGAGATATCAACACCGCCTTCAGTCATATAAAAATTCACAATTTCAAGTTTCATCACTCCAAGTTTGGTTCCACTCCAATTACACAATCTTCGAAATCACATTTCATCCTCAGAATCTGTTGGTACAGTATCTAATAGATTACAAAAAAAGTTGCTGTTTCTCCCTTTCCTGTGGAGTTTTTGCCATAATTTCTGAAAAGTATGTTCAAAAATTTAAATATATATATATATATATTACAATTATTTTATAGTACTGTATTTTTTTTATGCTACAATTATTGAAATTTTAAATAAAATATGCATGCATATTAATATATTTGAAAAAAAATGTAAAAGGAAAGAGTAAAACTAATTCTGTTTTAGATGCTTTGAGTAAAAAAATATAATTCAATTGCTCGTGGGGTGTTCTCTCAGCTTTCTGCTGAGTTAAACTTTTGAAGGGCGTTACATTCCAATCGTCGGAGCGAGAGTGATTACATCAGACCTGAAGGTTCAAAGACTTAAAATGTACAGTTACAGAAAAAATCGTGGTCCTGTGCATTTTTTTTGGAACCCTGAGAAGCTTTTCTTGTTGCTAGGGGGTACAGAAGACCCCGAGCGAGTGATCGCGGGCTAATTGCTTTTTCTTGTGAGGAGTTTCAGCGCGGTTGCTAATCTCCAAAACAAAAAAAGAAAGAAGAAAGGGAGGGAAAAAACCTGATCTTTACTAACAGAGGAAAAGGGTTAAACTGGACAAGATTGATACCAAATGTTGAAAATTTGTAATTAAAGCACCAGATTTATCCCTTTCATTAGAAACATTTGTTTGTTGTTCAGTTATTTTATGTATTAATTAAAATTTAACCTCATTAATTTAAACGTGTTTTTTCTTAAAGTTTTAAACACTATTATTCATTACAGTTATAAATTTAATTCTTAAGTATGTAGCTCTATACTAGCTGTCAAAAAGATATTTAAATTTGATAAATTATTAAAAATTCAGCATTAGGTAAGCAGGGGTCTACCCCAAACCGAAAAATTGGCAAGGGATCAATGAGACAAAAATGTTTGGGAACATCTGATATATACCAAAGTTAAAATATGCTATGTAGATACCAGAAAAAGCGTTTTCTGTAGTGTTGTTTCCCGTCGGTAACACACACACAATGTGTATTAAACCCTTCATTCTAATTTAATCACAAACCATACTTTCATTTCATTTATCAGCATAACAAAAAATAGTATCTTGAAATAGAAAAGTCCTTTGAATGACTGCTTTAATAAACAACATAAAAAAGCTGTAATTGAAATAAGCTTCTTCATGATGAAGAACCCAAAAATTGTAACTACTATCACATGTATTTCAAATGCCTAGTTAACAAATTTAAATAAAAATTGAATTTTAAAAAAAATATATAATGCAAAGATCTCTTTATGACTTATTCTATCGCAAAATTCATGATTGTGTGTTCTCCAAATATACAATCTTTGACAATAAAGTTCAATGAATCAAGTCAGAACGATCAACCTGGCAACACTGGCGAGACAAAACGCTGCACCTGCATAGTGGCAGGTGTTGACCATCTACTCCCCCCCCCATTGTTAAGTTGAGACTCATTTGTGTTCCGTGTAAGACTTATTTCACACAGTGCTTGTTTAGTACGTTGGTCCTTAACTGAGAACAGGAAAATGAATGAACAGAAGATCAATTTAAAGATTTGTTTTAAGATTAACAATTTAAAGACTTGTTAAAGGCGTGTTTATGAAAAACACTGTGCTTGAGTATGTGAACAAGTGGTTTGCTCGCTTTCGAGAAAGCAGGGAAAGTGTTTCTGACAACCCCCGATGCGGAAGACTGACGATCTCCATGAGTGACGAAAACATTGAGAAAGTGAGGGGATTAATCACTAAAGATCGTGATTTAAATGTGCGCATGATAGCTGATGAACTATAGATTAACCGTGAATCCGTGCGAGAAAACGTTACTCAAAAATTAGGGAAGAGAAAAACGTGTTATTGATATTGACATTATTCGTAACATCCAACAAAACGAAACGAGGCTTCTGAACTCCATCCCAAAAGAAGACTTCTTGCAAAGTTTCCAGGACTTGTATAGCAGATGTCAGGGGTGCATAGTTATGGGAGGTGACTATTTCAAAGGGCAATAAGGTAAATTTCGTTAATATTTTGTCTATGTTAATTTTACAGGACTATTCACCGAGCTTTATTGTCAAAGGTTGTAATTTCGAAAACATTCATGCTGAATTTTTTCTAATTTTGCTTTATTACTCAATGAAAATAATTGTTAAGTGCAAATAAAAATATAGCTTAAATAATTTACTTTCGATAAATATCAGTGCGCTAAACTTGTAATAAAGATAATTATGTAATATTTATAATTTCTTGTAATTATTGTGAACATGAAAAATGACATAAAATAAAACATGTAAAGTATTAAATGTATTAATACTATTCGATACAGTTGAAGCAAAGCTTCAACTATATCGAATATTATTTCATCTTCATTTAAATGCATTTATGTTAGTCAAAGATCAAATATTTTTTTAAGAAAGTCAATCTGAGAGGTATGTACTTAGGTATGCTTAATTCCTCCTCCCCCCACATCTAAGTAATTCAGCTCGAGAAAAAGGACTTGAATGAACCTTTCAAATTACTACGCCCGAGGAATCAAATTTTCTTTTCTGATGACAAGTTGGAAATAATTCAGTTGATTTTATTACATTTTCCTTCTTTGTTTAATTTAAAGCCTCATCTATTTCTTTCTCCTATGAAATTTCAGAGAAAGAATGTTATCCCGAGAAACTCGTTCAAAGTTTCATTTATGTTTATTGAATAGTGAAAAAATTTTCTCGATTAAACTTTTTTATTTTTTTTCTTCTACCAGTAAGGTGTTTCTTGTAAAACCTTTATATCCAGACAAAGGTCTAAATAGCCCTGGACATGCTATCGAAAAAGCTATTGATGATCAACTAGCAACAAAATGTCTTGTATTGAGAGAGTACAAGGTTTTTTTTCAAAATCTTCGTTAATTTCATGTTTATAAATGGTTTGACTCGTAGATATGCTTTTTATTTAAATCCAGTAAATTTTTGGCTGCTGATTTTACCTTTCTGACGTCTACTGACTAACTGATTTGCTGACAATAAGTTTACGATGAGTCATTGGACTACATTAAGTAATTTTTTATAAATACTTTTAGTCATATTTTGCACCAATCATTTTGAAAACTGAGATACTTTGGAATTAGTTTCGTATATAATTTATATTGACAAAATTTGAATCTTTGCAAAATTTATTTATAAGTTTTTAATAAAAAAAATTCAATACAGCTGATTTCTTTTTTTATTCCTGTATTTTTAGCCAATTTCACTAATAAAATAGTTTTTATCTTGTCTATTTTCTATAGTATCTATATGTATGCATTTTACTATTTATTTTATAAGTCTAACAAGTTTTTTTGTGCATTATTTGACTTAATTAAATTTCTTCAGACCTGCGTGACACATTATCGCTGAAAAAAGGCTAAACAATTTAACGATATAATTACATATTTCTTTCTGTCCATTCATACTATAACTGGCTATTTTTCTTTACTTTTTATATTGAGAAAGCAACAAAAATTTGAACTCTACCATCTAGCATTTACCTCAGGGTTTGAGTAGCCTTATTGTACAAATTTTCATTAAAGTTTATTGTTAATTAGGTTTTATTTAAAGAATACTATTTGTTATATTCATTACGTAAATTTTTTTCTACCAATTACTGGTTAATCTTTATTTTTTGAGAAATTTTTCTATGATTGTAAACGGAATAGTTAGAACTCAACTAAAAGACCTCATTATTAAAATTTAAAAAAAACATTCAAAAGTAAATTAAATTGATTTAGCTTATAAACAAGTACTGATTTAATATTATTGTTTATATACTATGTAATTGTAATTAATATTCGTTGTTACCAAATTTTATTTTATTTTGTTTATTAAATGTTCAAATCAATTAACGATGTCCGAAATTTCTTCGACCATAAATTTTTTTACCCTTTATATATTTATTTTCCTTCTTATGTTAATGGAAATGAAAAACCAGAGAGACCTAAATGTCATAAAATTTAATGCTAACACTATTTTAAAAATTTGCAATTATCAAATATACTTTGCAGATGAATTCCTTACAAAATACAGATCTGTCTCATTAACTATATTTTTTTTATTGTTCTAGTTCTTTATAAATTCCATTTTAAATCAGCCAAATACACCTAAAAGGATTTTTGTTTTGTACATGAGAAACCAAAGAAATTATTATCATAGTAAATTGCAAATTTTTAATTTTTTGAATGCTTATAAGATTTCTTCTCTTTTCAAATTCTAATAATGCAACAAGTATCTTTGGTTGAATATAAAATTTAATGTTCCACCATCTTCGACTTTTACAACGCATTTAATTGATCTATATTCCAACTCATAAACCCATACTTCCACGAAATCACCGTATAAAGTTCACACATACTTTTATAATAAAAATTCAACCTTTTTCCCCGTTTCCAGCATCGGCCAAGCGCATTTTAGTATTTTCCTTCCCAATCCACATCTGTGCTGAAAGCCCTCCTCGAAGATTAAAAATTTATTTGCTTGAAGTTTTTTTCCTCTCTTCTTTACTTTAAGCACATAGTGCAGGAAAGGAAGGAAATGTACAATATTTTCCAAATAAGAAGAGATGTTGGGTGTCCTCTTGGAGAAAACATCAGATTCGAGTCTTTTAGAGTAAATAATAATAAAGGTTCTACTTTCCTAGGTTGTGAAGGTATCGATTATCAAGAACACTTTATTTTCTGTGTACAGTTTTTTCTCTCCTGAAGCTTCGTTGAGTTTTAGTCGAATGAAATGTCAAGCAAGGTACCTTTCATTTTGAGACACAAACTTAAATTGGTTTTTTGTTTCAAACTACATAGAAATATGTCAGTTACAGAAAGAACTTTTTTTAAAAAAAAAAGTATTATTTTGTAGCTTCTGTAACAGCAAGTTAAAATAATCTAGTTTACTTTAGCTAAATTATCAGTAGTATACTTTCATCTTTTGTTTTTCCGGATAACATTAAGAGTATCTACATTATATTTTAAAATACATATGATTATTATTATAAAGGTATTTATTTTCTTAGAAAATTGCTTAATGGTTTTATTCAAGTTATATAAATAATAATCTACGTTATGTTAATTTTTTTTTATATTTTAATAATTCAAATAAAGTAATTTCAAAATTTGTTGAAGATATAATTATTTTGTAAGCTGTTCTTAATTTTTAGTTCTTTCAATTTATTTGAGATGTATTTCGATGTCTCGATTCAAATTTAAATTATGAACTCTAGTTGTTTTTAAAACCTAGTACGTCGTTTCAGTTTCCAAAAGGCAGTTTTAGTATGTTGCATACCAGCATCATAAACTTTCGAAAACGTTTAGGTTGGAATCTTTCATTCTTTATTCATATATATATACATTATCTCCCTCTGTATTATGTAGTATAATAAAATAAAATAAAATACTATGTGAGAAAATTGTAAAACCTACAACGCCAAAGAAGAAAGAAAATGGATTCCAAGAAACATAACAATTGAAGATACAAAAAGAGTCTTTGGACAAAAATGGAGACAAATTATGATTTCTAAAGCTATCACTGAATTAGGCCAGAGATTTAGGGTTAAGCTGCTACATGGTACCATCTTCCCCGTACAGAAAAAAATTTCGACATAATACAAAAACAGAGCTTTGTTGTAAATTTAGTCCTATTTCTAACACACGTGGTTAAAAAACCAGACTAAAATAAAAAGAAAGAATGAACAGAGAACAATAAAGTTTTTCTCATAGAGAAAAATATTAAGAAAAAAAATTTACAGGAAAAGGAGGATAAAAACTTACATGAAAAAATACTATCCATATATATATTGTTCAAGTGTTTGATGTACTGATATCAGTTAGCAAAGTATGTAGAGTAAAAAATTTTCTAAATTTATTCAAGAATTTTGTTTTACATTTTCAAAATGCATGTTGTCTATTTTCTTATATAAATGAATATGTCTACAGTAAAAATTATTCCTTTAAATAGAATAAAATTTTATGAATGTGCGATATTTATATAAATTTTATTGACAGAAACACTGCACAACTAAAAATAGATCTCTGATTACTGAACAATTTGTACATACAGATAAAAAAATTCTGAACCCGTTTTCTAATCTTGTGACTTTACTCTGCTCATAAGTCTAAGTTAAACGATATCATCGATTGCCGATATATTCGGCATCAAAAGATTTATCGACTAATTGTAAAGCTTCCTTAGTTCATGATATTTTCCACCTTTTTTTCCTTGCCCCTATTCTACTTTGTTTTTAATAATACGTTGAATGTTTTTGAATGCTTCTTGGAAATCGAAAGTGGTATTTTTAATTTTTATTTGAAAAGGTAATTATTTTTAAGGATATAAAACGCATATTTTTTCATTAAAAGGATGAAAAATAAACATTAGCTTACTTCGAAAACTTTCTGAGACTTAAAAATAAAACATGGAATCCACAACCTTCCGTCGAGAAACTGTATCATGCAATATTGTTATGTAAAATTCCTTATACTTACGCAAATGGGACGTTTTAATTTCTCATATCCCTCAATATTTTAAAATTAAATTTTTTTATTGATGTTAAGCAAAATTATTTAATATTTATAATAAATAAACAAAAGATTAGTGATATTTAAAATTTTTGAATAAATGCTAAATTTACTGACAAAAACAATATAATGCAGGCAATTTTTATATATAAATTACAATATTACATGGAAAGATTATGTGCTCAGATTATAACATTGAAAACACATATTGAAATAAAACAACTAAAATGTGCAACTCGAAGACGTCAGCAATTTGAGAGAAAATCAATCAAAAAAGGTTACGTTCTTTGTTTTGTTTGTTTATTTAATGCTTTGTAAATAAATAAATATAGAAATATGGATGAAGGACAATTAAAGTATTTATTTTAAGTTTTATTAGGATTGTTTATATTAAGGTTGCCTACATGAATTTTGAACACTTGTGATTATTTTTGGATAGATTAATCCAATAGTTATTCTGCCTTTTTATATAAAGCTATTATTATAAACTTTACAAAAGGTTCAAATAGTTCATGTAACTGATTCACAAATACAATTACGTCAATTAACAAAAATAGTTGCATACAGTCGAAGTTTTATGACTTTTCTATCTTATTAAAGAAACTTAATTTTTTCTTATCGTAATTCATCAAGACTTCTGTTAAATTTGAAACTAGTTTATAGATAACACAGTCTATAGTCCCTATATTACTAAATACAAAAATCAAGCAAAAATGAAATAAGAGAATCATTATGTAAAATAATAAGGAAATCGCGCAGGAAGATAAGACTGCATCATCAAATTACTTCTAAAATTAAACAAACATCTCTCATTGCTCTTATTAGATATCATTTGAAGCCTATTTTTAATAAGTTTAAATGATATGGCTAAGTTGAAAGTATTATTCGTATAATTATTTAGATAATTTTAAATAATTGAAAAATGAATAAGAATTTTAATTCAACCTGACAAATGTGCTTAAAATAAGTTTAAAAAATCTTCATTATGGCTTTCATAAAAGGAAACTTTTATATTCAAGCCACTTTACTCTTGTCGTAAGATCGATGGATTTTATGTAAAGTTTATTGAATATATAATTTCTTTTATATGCAAATATATTTTTTTTACTCTTTATGATTATATTTATTAATAACACCTTAAGCTACTAACTTAGTATTTTCAATTTTGTTATTTTTAGTTTTTACTACTGAAATTTTATATACATAATATACTTAATTGTAGATATCACTACTGATATTTCTTCAAATTTTTAAAATTTATTAATTTTAGTACTTAAATTTGTCTTTTTTAAATGTATTAAAATTTTTATACTGTTTCTGTATTTCACACGTACACGCAACATGTTGTTAGTTTCTTTAAAATATACGTTTATGAACAATTATTTTCTGAAATGCAATTTTGTGATATTCTTTGTTTTAGATCTTAATGCTGTAATTAAAACAAAATTACTTTTTTTATTTTTTGGGATAGCTTACATTTTTTACAAATAATTTTTCATACTTTTAAATTTCTTATGTATTTCTTAAGTAGATTACCTTAGGTTACTGGAATAGGATCATAGATCCATAAGATTTGTAAGCCATATTTAATGCTAAAATTTCTAAAAATTATATTTTTCTTTTATTTTTTAAAATTTTCTTTATCTAAGTAATATAACTGAACAAATGGGAAGGTTGAAATGTTAGAATTATGTTTAACCCTTCAATTTTAGTTTTAAGCCTGAGTTTGCAATCGTATCACTGTAGCTGTTCTACTTTTTGCCGTTCTCTTGCCTGTTGTTATATATATACGAGGGGGTGATAAAAAAAAGGTTACTAGTCGAATAAAGAAACATTTATTAACAATAGACGGAAAATACAAAAGGAAATTAAGAGGCATATACGTGCCTATCACTTTTCGACATAATCACCAAATCTATTTAAGCATTTATCAGAACGCAGAAACAACTTGTTTAAGCCGTCTTGGCTGAAATCAGGTCCTCACCCATTGAGCCAGATCTCGGGGGATGTTTTCACAGCACTGTCTGAAAAGAACCGAAACGATAAGCTGCACGCTGTCATAGCTCAGTCCCAGCTCTGAAAAGATTTCCTGCAACTCCCGTCTATTATTTTGAATCATTTCTTCAATTCGTGCCGTGTTGATTTCTGTCGCTGAAGCACTTGGCCGGTCGATCCCTGCCATATTGAGGTTTTCGACATCCTATATACCCGATTGAAAAGAGCGGCACCAATTCGCTACATGTTGTTTGCTCATTGCTTCTTCGCCATTAACTTTCACGATTTAACTGTGAATGCCAGATGTGGACACATGCTTTGCCCCTATAAATCGAACCATGGCTCGCACTTCCAAACGAGACCAATTTTGTTAGCGTGTTACTATTTCAATCGTCCTGAACCGCTTGGCAATTTTCACTACCTACCCACACACCAGCTGTATGAAGAGTAGCGCCACACATATCCACTATGGGGAAAAAACTCTCTACAATATGTAGTTTTCAAATGCTGCAGCTTGTAACTTTTTTAATTTTTAAATTTTTGAGAATTGGATATTTTCCGATTAACTTACCAAGTTGCAATGGGGAAAGGTTGGCGCCATCAAACTAGTTTAACCCCACTTATCGGTCCTAAGTCCGAGGTTGCACTTGGATATTTTATAAATTTTTATTGTATAATTTTTTAATTTTGTTTTAAAACGTTGGAATTTTATCTTCTATATTCGCTATTGGTATTTTGAAATGGGATTTAATGTTATAAGATTCATATAATTTCAATTTTTTAATTGATTATTATATATAAGTTGTAATTAAATTATATATATTTAAATATGTATATATATGTGTGTGTGTGTGTAGTGGCCACAGTTAGAAATGACAATACGACATTTATTAGCATTGAGGGAGAGAGATGAAACCCCATTTTTATGTAGGTCAGTCCATTCTTCTACCATAGATGGTTGCCAAAGTTAATCTGTTATAGCAGCAAATTAGTGTATTTTGGGCAAGTCATTGAATTAAGTGTTGTATCACCTAAAATACTGGGGGGAAAAGCAGGCTATGACAACAGTATATTCTGATTAGCAATGAGGAATTTTTAAACAATGTGTTCCAGAAGCTGTCTTGGACTTTTTTTTTCAATCTGGCATAGATAAACTTTAAAGTTGAGGCTCATCAGCAAGCTCGAAAATTTCAATGATGTAGAGTTGGCTGTTCAGTATGCAGTTCAATATTTATTACAGATTAAGTAAATAAGTGAGTGAAATCAAATGACATACCGAACCGTAAAATCCAATGAAAGATTGGTACAACAAAGCAGAATCAAGATATGCTTATGCAATCTTTCAGTGCAGTTTCATGTAACACTTATACGATCGCTGTAAGGTTTTATGACAGATATAATTTTTTTGAAAAAGTAATTTCATGTAATACGTGTTGGCCAATTACTGGAATTTAACATACCATTGCAGCTGCATACAATTGTAGTGCACTTTTAAAAGGCAATCTTAGTAATAAACATACTGTGAAGAAGTACTTCTCCGCTGTAGAGAATTTTAAATGAGTCAATTTACCATAAATTGCCATGCAACTGACTTTAATTCTTGAGCTGAGGTTCTCGATGTTGCAATACATTCTAATAATACCAAGTGCACAACATTCCTATCTTTACGCTTGATGAAGCTGTAAGGCAGATAAAATCCTACCCTCGGGTTGATATATTTTTCCAGCTACCGATTCTGCATCACTGACGCTGCTTGATTTTACTCATATCGAAATTATCTCATTCACATAATTTTTCCTATGTTAAATTCAGATATGTGCTCAACTGATTCATGTTTTCTTCGATAAAGCAAACTGTAGCTTCCGATTAAGACAAACAGTAGAAGGACACAATTTTAATGCTTAAAAACAACCTTCTGTTAATTTATGTATCACTCGTACTTGTGTGGAATTAGTAGCGATTTACTGACTGATTGGTTTCTAACGTCGTTCACAAAAGTAACAAAGGGCTGTTGATGACGGCACTCGTAATTTTGAACCGTAGTCAAATTACGATAGCACGCAAGCCGGTACCTCATTTTCCAAATTTATTTACTGTAACGTTTAATATAGTTATAATATTCTTCACAGATTCAATTCAGACTTCTTATTCAAAATAATTTTCACCGTATGAATTGTATCCTGAGCCCTATAACAACTTCTTTCAGCAAGACACACACACACTACGTTCGCTTATTATTTGATATTTCTTAATCGTACAAGAGATATTTCTAAGCATTTTTAATTTCTTACACCTGAATACTTGTTTTATTACATTTTGCATAGTTGAACTAAATACATTAAAATAAAAATAGCTCACATATAAAATATTTAAATCTTTGTGCAATTCATACACCCATTCAGTAGATTTTCTTTCATAATTTTCTTTGAAGTATGAAAAAGGTTTTAAATTTTATTTACTTCTCTAGAGATTCAATTGAAATAAAATGGCATTCCTTAAAAGGATAAATTCTCAAATCTCAGTTTAGAGTATTCATAGATTCTTTAAAATAGCATTTTCATAAGACATTAATATAAAGTAAATATATATCTTATTATTTGGTTTTAGATAGAAAATATATTTAAAGAAATAACGAGTTTAGATAATATTCATACAAAATGAAAATATTCTGGAAGAATGTTTCGATCCATTTGTTTCTGGATACACGAAACAGAAAGTAGCATTTTTAAAACGTGGACAAGATAATTGATAGTACATCATTATTCTTGAAACGAATGGAGAATTCAGGAAATTTTTGATAAGTTCTGTTTAGAGGATACCGGCTTATCAGATTTTCTCCGTTTAACAAAATATATCTCGAAAACTTTTTCTAAATGATTTGTAAAGCGTAGATCGCAATGGTTGTATAATGACTGAGATTAAAATTCAAAGAAAAAAATATTTTGGCTATAATTTTGAACTGATAAAGACACAAGAGAGAGAGAGAGAGGGAGAGAGAGAGACCTTACTATATATACAAAGTACAATAAGATGTTAATTTTTTAAAGGACTAATAATTTCTTACATCTAGATTTAAATAAACGAAATATAATACATTTCTAAGCTTTTTATGCTCAAAGTAGAAAAGAGATAAAATACTTTTTTCATAATCTTTCATACAAAAGCATTTCAGTAATGACTTCTACCAAATGGGTAATCGCTTTCTTCTTGAAATTCAGAAATAATGAAAGCAACATTAGCAAATTTTGAAAACGTTTTTATGTGAAAAAATTATTGATTCTTAAGAACAAAGTACTTGTCATAAAATCAAAAAACTAAATCAAAAATTTATCATAGAATATGTAAGTGGCTGAAAATGGTCGAAGCATTTTATTTCTTTCTGCCAAGCATTAGTATGTGATTTTACTCGTTTTAAACCTCTGGGGAAGATGATATTTGATTTAAAAATGAAGAGAGAAAGAGAGAGTGAAAGGTGTGAGAAAAAGAAAGTGTTAAAAAATTTTCCTATTCTCTGAGATACAAATTTCTTTGTTCGTCTTTTGTATTGTGATGTATTATTCACAGAACCGCATTTGTTTCGTGAATCTCGTTCTAAGCCGATGAAAGTTTGATATGAAATCTAGTGATTTGTATTCTCATTCTGTGATTAAATTTATGAAAATGATAAAAGTGGAGAGAAGCTTAAATGGAAATGATATTTTACTTTTTCTCTCAATTTTTCTGCTCAAACTTGGAATAAATTCGATGTCACACGAATAAAATTTAGGGCTTTGAACAAGATTTATTCATTCCAAGCACGATGCCGATATTTGAAGTATTTGACTGATGTCTCGAATTTAGTTTTCAAAGATATCTTCTTTTGACCGGTACAAATGAAAGAAATTTTTTTACAACTGTTTCCATTTTTTAAACTATTTTAGTCTTGAGTGTTTTTAAAGTAATACTACTTGGATGAATATGTGTAACTTAATACTCTACACCGTTATGCGTTTGAGATTCTCAATAAATGAATTTAAGTTAAGTCCATCGGGAGTTTTAATTTTACCCGAATGATATAATTTTATTTTATTATTTTCTGAGAAATTAGTTATATCTAGGTAGAACCCGCAATTCGTTATATATAGAAAGTTATGTTAATTATATTAATTTAAAGCAGTTAACATATTCTTTTCATTTACAATGCTAGTTATTTTTATTATTTTGCATTATCAATTATTTTTATTTGTTAAGTAATGGATATCACCTTTGAGATTACAGTGTTAGAATTATCACTAATTTTCGGAAATGAAGCATGAAAAAACTAATATGCTGCAATCAATGGATCTTTATTTCTAAATATCATTATTTAAAGTTCATACTTTGAACAAAAAAATCCAATTTTTCGATATTTTTTTTTATCAGATGTAGGCTAAAAAGAATTTTCACTATTAAAATGCACACGTGAGGTTCCTGTGATTATACTATAGAATAATAATTGTTTTAGAGAAAAATATAAAAAGAAATTCCAGAATATTTGTTAGAAATAAGTGGATGCTAGAAATTCTAAAATGCTAGAAGTAATAATTAAAGAAATTATAATCAAAGTAATTAAAATATTAGTAAATTTCCATATATTTTTATAGCTTTCTGACATTAGTGTAATACTTTTTATTATTAAAATATAGAATTGCCTTTGATTAAAATATTTCGCTTTTGAACAATGTTACGTATTTCATACTATTATGAAATGATTCAATTTCGAATTTAAAGAGATTCTTGTGATACCCTACCATGTACTGTTACTTGGATAATAAAAAATCTTCCTATTTTTCGCACTTTTATTTTTTATTCTAGTTTTTTTTTTTCATGGCTATAATTTTTTCTTTAAATAACTGTATTAATTCGAATCTAAGCTGCCATCGACTTTAAGCTGCACCTTAAATTCACAACACGTTTTTGGGAAAAAATACAAAAAAATATTTTAATAAGTTTATCGATATCTGAATTTACGAAATTTAAAAAAGCATTGCAGTAACAACTAATAAGAAGTGAATAATTAATTTATTTTACCTGTATTAAAACTTTTAAATACATGCATGTACCTATTATTTCTCAAACCGTCAGCATTATGTTAAGTTTCCCCCTTACAACTAATATTTCCGCATCCAAATGTAAGGCGCACCCGATTTCCAATAGCATTAACATTGGAAAAAATGTGCTGCTTAGATTAGAATAGATACGGTAAATGAATTTTTCTAGATCACTGCTACTTTACTATGATGTCTATAATTTGTGTTTTCTATAGACAGAAGAGTTTTTTCTTGGAAAAATTTGTGTAAAAGGATTATAATTAGTAATTAAACATTTAGTCAAAAACTATAGTAAAATTATTAATGTTTCAAATAATATAATTTTTTGTTAAATCTTTTAAGGCGACATGACTTCCAGTCCATATCCCTCATCAGACTTTTTCTTAATGTAATTTTCTTTTTCTATTTATCCTGTTTACACGCACTTTGTTGGATGCTGTGTAAAAGGGTTTATTTCTTGCTCGTTGTTTATAAGAGTTAGTGAGTGTTAAGTAATGTATTAGGTGTAATATAGTTTAGTAGCATATAAGGTGTGACGTAGTTTTGTAATGTATAAGGTGAGAGTAGTTAGTAGTTGTAAATAAAGAATTTTCGTTATTTGTTATAAGAGAGTGGTAGTTAATTCTAGATAGATAGTAGTCAATTCAATAGCTTAGTATCAAATATATGGTTATGATGATAAAATGTCAAAAACGTAAATGACATCATGTATTTATTGTTGTTGAAACGTGAACTTCACTGTACAAAATCTTTGAATGAAGATAGAACTGTATTCATAATAGAGAAAAACGGTGGTGTTAGGTAGAAACTAAGAAAAAGCGAAAATAGTCATAAGAGGTAGAAGCAATATTATGAAATTAATAAACTTTTGAAGTCTCCGCTTTCGCCGATGATTACATTTTATGTTGTGAGGCAGATGATGGATAGCATTGCAGCACGTACAAGTGACGTAACGTGTATCCCCACATCGCGGGGAGGAGGGAGATTTCTAGGAGGCCCTACCCTTTGTAAAATCTAACTTCGGGCCCAAAACTTGACTTTAAAAGGGGGACCCCAATGTTCTCCGTTACGCCACTGGCACATACCTTATGAAAAAGAATCTGTAAGATCTCTCTTACAATGGCATTTTCCCCATCAAAGTCTGCAGATTTGATATGTACACCTTGGATCTCAGGTGCACAAACAGCCTGTAGCATAACACAGAATATAAGGGACCTCTTCAAAGTCGGGTTTTTGGTCCAACCGTATCTTACAAATAGTTGCAAGACCATAACATAACATAGCTTTGGGCCCCCTTGAATCCTTCCCTCCCTCCCGTGATGCGGATGCAGCGAGGGTGTACGCAACGCAACAGCAAACATCCAGAATTCATTAGAGTGAGTTTCGGCGACCATCAAACCATGAAATGGCACCAAAACATTACATCAACAAAAGTTTGACACGCAATGGCTCATCAGTTTTTTGTCCACTCACATAATAAAGTATATTACCATTTGGTCGCCATGTATTCTCTGTTAGATGCATTAGTTCCAGTCCAAGGACAAGACAAAGAGAGCCATCATGAAATCTCAGTTCCTATTTCTTTCGCATAAAGCCATGACAATGCCCTATATCACATCTGGAAATTTTCAAGCTTTAGTTTTCGAGAGATGTTAGTGGGCTAGGTTTGGAGAGCAGAATACGCTGTGAACATTTGATGGGAAAGCTGTTCTTGCTCTGATGAAGGCCACAATTGTTGTTTTCACTTCCTTTGCCTCTGCCTTCATTTTTTTTTATCTACAAATACCTATCCAACTTCATTTTACGTTTTTTTTTTTGCTGATTGAATATCTATGTTTTACTAATACATCTTGGATTATGACGGTAGAAAAAGGATGGATGAAGAAACACTATCTAGGAGTTTTTGCACTGAATCGTCAAACGCACAATTAAAAATTTAAAAAAAAAAGCAGTTTAGAATACATGAAGCACATTTTCAGAAATTAGAAAACTTTGTGATCATTCATACTAATACATAATAGATTTATTTCTTTCTATATATAATGCTTATGTAGTATGAAAAAGG
>BMAV01025533.1:212732-224818 GCA_019973955.1 Trichonephila inaurata madagascariensis
TGAACCATGTGGCGTCTTCCTCCATGTATAGGGGGCAGATGCCACACACGCTTATTTCCTTATTGCTGCAGTGTTATGGCCGTTTCTACATATTCGTATGTATAACATTATGCGTGACTCACTTATATTGCTAATATTTTATTTAAAATAACAAGTACGTTTATAGACTTTAAATATGAGGAACGGAATATTATAAAAGTTGTACTAATCACTTTAAATGCTCTCAAGATCGAAAAATAAGGTCGAATAAAGACGATTTATTCAGATAAATTCACAAACCACATTCACTTCACTCAAGTGACTCAAAATTGCCATCTGTTGACGCGTAAAAGTACTATTAACAAACTGGTGTCATCCCCCGAGTTACCTTATACTACGTATTCATTCATTTTCATGTAGTAGATGATCTATGTTTTCATAAAGTACGCACTTTTCTTTTGTTTAAGGGTATTTGGGCGCTTTATTTTCTGTTGTATTTTCAAACAAATGATGCATGCAAGTGCAGTACAATATTTTCTGAAGAAACGTTCGTACGTATTCAGTTTTAATCCTATTCTAGATAACCCGTCGTTTTTACAAACTCGGCTACACTTCGGTCTGCATTAGACCCAGTTTTCAGGACTCTGCTGTACTTTAAATATAATCTGCTTTTCTTTTTAAATATCAATCATTTATATAGAAATAGTATGATGCTTGACATAAATATTCCTTCTGGGCAATATTCTAATATGTCCTTTTGAACAATAATATTTAATATTAAATATTGTACAATAG
The DNA here is from genome assembly GCA_019973955.1 of Trichonephila inaurata madagascariensis. Classification (NCBI taxonomy): domain Eukaryota; kingdom Metazoa; phylum Arthropoda; class Arachnida; order Araneae; family Nephilidae; genus Trichonephila; species Trichonephila inaurata. The sequence continues at coordinate 213,507 of BMAV01025533.1, forward strand.
TTTTAGCATATCTTTTAATATCTAAAGAAAAATTTTAAGCATATTAATCATCTGTGTCTCAAACTTTTTATAACTTATTTATGTTCGACATTTCATTTACGAATCGAAAATGTATGTCTTTGCTCGTGTATATACATATATGCGTATCTGTCAAATACAAAATGTATGTCCTAAAAGCAAAACATGTCTTTCTGAAAAGAGATTTCTCGGAGAAAAGTCTTCATGAATACACAATTCACCTCTGACCATTTCCTGTCAATCACAGTCGCTTAATGCATTTCTAAAACTTCTTCTTCCATGAAATCTAAGCACGAGAAAAATTGCTTTTTCGTTAGACTAAGATGAATCGTGTCCTAGGTGGAGGTTTGCTTCTATTCGAGATTTAAAACTGCATATTTAATTCGTTTTATGTCTAGACTGTGATATTTTATGCATTTAAGTTGAATTTCTTTTAAATTGTCTGAGAGGATTTATAATTTGGGGAAAAATGGCTGATTTTATCACTTCAAGAACTTTTGTGCTATGTAAAAAAGTGAAATATGTAAAGGGTCTTTACTCTTAAATGTGATAGGTCTAAAATGGAATAATTTGGCAATAATGTAAGTAATTATGGGGTTTCAGTGTGGTTAATTTTATCTCGAGAGTTGAAAGTATAAACAATTTTCGACTAGATATAATTCCTTGAGGTTAAAATTAAATTCATTTCTTTTACACATTATTTATAAAGGAATCATGTTTAAAAAAATGTGCAATGTATAAAATATAATCAGAATTTTAAAAATTATAAGCGTAGGAAAATAAGGAACATTTCTGTAAAAAATTTTAAGTAAATGTTACGTTGCGCATGATATTTCCTAAAATATTATTTTATTTGATACATTTTCTTTTATTTCTAATGGGCTGAGGATTGGTGTCTTACCATTGCAGACCTAGTACATTCCCCGGAATCTGGTATATCATTTTTAGTGCGGCACCATATAGGCGGATTCGGATCGCCTCTGGTAATATCGATGCTCAGTTTCTTCCCCAAAGGGAGTCGCCTGAACTCTGGCGATGCGAAATCGTTCTTAGAATTTTAATTTTGCCAAGAACACCCAAGCCACACAGGTACTTCAAGGGCTATTTTACATGTCGCATAATCATGCGACATGGTCGCTGTCAATTTACTGCAGCATGAAAATCCACCGACTTGGGCCGGGGTCGAATCCGCAAGCTTAAGCGTACAAGGCCAGCGACAACCAACTACGCCACCCAGCCGGCTCTCTCTTTGATTTATAAAACTTTATAGAATTATATAAACTTATAAATTGTATCATACTCTTTAAACCTTATCTAAATTTAATATTAGTTATCCTTATAAAAAATGAAAAATATTAACATTTAAAAAATTTAAAAATGCAATTCCTTTTTTTAAAATATTATTTATTACTTTATTTATATATAAATGCTACAGTGTAATAAGGATATGTTTAACACACTTTATAAGTCAACCTATTACAAGGTAGCCTAGTGGTTAGAGCATCGGACTCCACACCGAAAGGCCTGGACGGAGTACACACGGAGTACGTGCTCGTTAAATCAGTGGGTCTGAAGGTCTTGTGGGCTAAATCACGAGTGCAGGGGACTCTGGAAAATTTTTCCCTTCCCTTCAGTTCCATGCCTAAATTGTGGAGGTGGAGATAGGTGGTGTCGCCATCTATCGTCCCTTCGGGGTATTTCGCCGAGCTAACTCGTACTGTCACCTGTATGGTGCTCAAGTCCAAGGTCAAAGTCAGGCGTACTTATAGCCCCTTGCCATGATGAATCTCGTGGTCTCGATCTGACTACGTCAGACAGGTGGCATTAGAAACAACCACAACAACAGATCAATTATTTTAGAAAGTAACCTGCGCAACGTAAACCTTAACTAATACTTCTTACACAAATTCTTCTTATTTTCGTATGTTTATAATTTTTAAAATTACGATAATATTTTAAACACATTTTACACTTTTTTGAAATCTTATTCCTTTATGAACAATGTTTAAAAGAATCGAATTATTCAATTTTAACCAGAAGGAATTACTCAAATCAAAAAATTGTTTGTATTTTCAGTTCTCGAGTCAAAATTAACACTTCTGAGATCCCTTAAATTTGCAAACTTATTCTAGCTAAATCCACATTAGCTGGAAAAAATGTATTATTCTACCACGATTTTGTTGCTCTGCATAAATTTGAAAACAACATTTTGAGAGCAATTTTTTATTTATTAGTTTTTTAATTTTGTTTAGGTATGGAAAATAAAATTCGCCATGAAAGGTATGCTTCCAAACATAAAATGACATTGTATTAGAGCTTGAAAAGTTTAGTTCATTTGAAAATTTTTGCATCAGTTTTAGTGGAAATTTGGTTAATGTTGCATTAATATATGACAAATAAATTTTATTAAAATATTACAGTACGAATTTAAGGCACATTAGCATAATTTAAAGTTTTTTATTGAATTAGTGAACTTCATGAATATAAGAAAAAAAATCATAATATGGTTGCAATACGTCTCTTAAAAATACATTACATCTGTGTTCTTGGGAAATATACATATATATAAAAGAATATGCATAAATATTAAAAAACATACATATATATTGAAGAATATACGTATTGGGTTGGGTAAAATGAAATCCATTATTTTTTTCTGTAGATGGCTGTAGTGTCGATATCTCGTGTAGCATCGATCAAACAATTTCAAATTTATGCTCGCTGTCAAGATGACATTTCCCACTAAAAAAATATTTTGCTTTTTTTTTTGTTTGGTTTATTCAGTTGTGAGTTATATGGTGTTAAAAATGGAAGTCCACAAAGAGAAAATTTGGTTCTTTTTACAGTTTTTCTTTGATAAAGGTGAAAATGCAAGCCAGGGGGCTGAAATTTCGAATGGTGTTTATGGTTCAGATACTGTAACAGCTAATTACGTGAAATTTTGGTTTCGTCGATTCCGTTCAGGTATTTTTGATTTTAAAGATGCACCTCGCACAGGCAGGCCCGTCATCGAAAATGTCAATAAAATCACAGAAACAATCGAAGTTGACCGGCATGTCAGAGTCGTAGTATCGCAAGGAGCTAAAGATCGACCATAAAACAGTTTTAAGCCATTTGCGTAAATTTGGATTCAAAAAGAAGCTCGATGTTTGGGTGTCACACCAATCAACACCAAAAGACATGATGAATCGAATTTCCATCTGCAAAGCCTTGACTAAACGGAATGATATCGACCCATTTCTTAAGCAGATGGTGACTAGAGATGAGAAATAAGTCACATACGACAGTATTGTGTGAAAACGATCTTGGTCAAAGTGCGGTGAAGCAGCTCAAACGGTGGCCAAACCAGGACTAACGTCCAGGAAGGTTCTACTGTGTATTTGGTGGGACTGTGGAGAGGAGTAATGTATTAGGAGTTGCTTCCGCATGGCCAAACACTAAATTCAGATTTCTACTGTCAACAAATGAACCGTTTGAAGCTAGCGATTGACCAGAAATATCCAGAATTGGTCAACAGAAGAGGTGTTGTGTTCCATCAGGAGAGTGTCAGGCCACACACTTCTGTAGTGACTCGTCAGAAATTCTGGGAGCTTGGTTGGGAAGTTTTAATGCATCTACCATATAGTCCGGACCTAACACCAAGTGATTACCACCTTTTTCTCGCATTGCAAAACTTCCTGAGTGATAAGAAGATTGTGAAAATCGATTACTAGAAGTTTTCGCCAATAAGAGCCCAAACTTCAATGAGAGAGGCATTATGAAGCCACCTTTAAAATGGCAACAAATTATACAACAAAAAGGTGTATATTTGACCCAAATCGGACAGTTGGAAGCATGTTAAATAAAGTCTTGATTTCCATGCAAAAATATTTGATTTATTTTCCCCCAACCTAATATATATTAAAGAATACGCATATATACATATATATTATAGAATACACACACACACACACATATATATATATATATATATATTAAAGACGAACACTTGTAATATATTTAACTGGTTAAACCCAATTCTTATATAAAACTAAAAGCTGTCCTTAGTCAGCATTTTCTAACTGCAGCATATTTTTACATAGCATACTGCAGCAGCCATATTTTTTTTATGTTTCCAATATCTGTTTAATTATTTTATGTTCTTTTATGTTGTTTTGTTTGTTTTTATATTCAAGGCATTTCTGTCTCTCTGACAAAGACTATTACTACTACTACTGCTACACACACACAAACGTATACACACTAAACTATACCTTTTAAACTATTTGTCTCTAAATAATGTTATCTTCTTCAGTATTTATTATAAGAGTACTACAAACGACTAACATTAAGCGACATACAACTTTACAAATTTCTTTCATTTTTTATCAAGTTACACTTCACTAAAAATAATTTAGGTTCTCAAATATCATGAAAAATTTTGATATCAACTCATTGAAATACTACGAAACATCTCCATCTATAAAGAATACTATTACGCCTAATGCATAATGCTTTTTCATTTGTCTGAAAAACTTCTTTCACCCTCGAAAAAGGTAAAAAGTGGGGTGGAAATTTAAGAGGAATCTTTCTGAAAGCGTCAGCTCGTAAAACCCCTTCACTTCTCTGTGGAAGATAATAATTACCAACGAGTTTAGCGCTGGGCTAAATAACCGTTTTAAAAGATGGTAATGTTCTTCCTTAAATGCATTTTTCGTGTATGCCTCACCGCGCTTAACATCTGCCTGCGTTCTCTAAGTGCAAGGGAAGGTGAAGACCCATCTTCTATTCCTTTCGGTAGACTGGGAAAAATTTTATTCCCGGTTCCGTACTTGAAATGGAAGTTTTGTCCTAGTATGTCTGAAAGGGCTGGGTAACAATAAAATAATTTAGTGAGCCAATCCCGATTCTACGCACCACTGAGTTTTAATATATGGTAGATTTGTGCTGAGAGAAATATGACATTTTTACAACAAAAATTTCTCGGAATTTTGTTTGTTGTCTTTAACCATTACTCTTTATCCATACACAAATGCTACAATGCAAAAATAATTTCTTTAAATAATTATCAAATTTACCAGGAAACATATCTAAGTTTTATATATTTGTAACTCTGAATATACAAAACAAGAATAAAATGTATTTATTTCTAACCTGTTTAAATTACTTTTAGATAAAAGTTAGGAAGTTGTAACACTAAATCATTGTTTTCTTTTACTTGAAATTTTATATTTCTTACAAGAATAAAGACAAAACAGAAATATGCATAGGTTGTTATTATGTCTGTCATTTTTACATAAAATTTAATTTTTGAAGCAAAAAGTTATTTTATTAAAATTTTTTTTTTTGTCTTAAATGGTTTTTTTCGCTTAACTAATTATATCTTTTCCCGAAAATTCGGTGTACCGCATGTGGTCTAGTGGTCAGGGTTGTAAACTCGGAATCGGAGTAATTTCCGTCAACTGTCAATTCGAGTCCTGGTATTAACCCTTTCGTGGGTAATTTATTTCTGCTTTGAATTTCTCGCAGCTTTTAAATTTTTTTATTAACAATTAAACTATAAAATTTAAGGAAATATATTTTATTTCGGCAAATTTTGTTTAGATTTAAATTTTAGGCACGGGAAGAATACTTCCCAATGAAGCATTCACTATTATAAAGAAAATTAAATTGAATGGGGATTATTTGCCTAGATGAGAAGCAATTAGACAAGGAGGACAAAAGAGGACATCACATTCTGCGCATGTGTAGCGGGTCTTCTTTTCTTATCCCTTTCTGCTATATTTCCTACATCATCTACAGTTGGAAATCATTTTTTGCATATAATTTCCCGCACTGGTTAAACGCACATCATCCGGTTCTACACACTTTTTTGCTTGGAGGCTAACATGACGTTCTTTCTCTTTTCTGGAAGAATATTCGTCTATTAGTTGACGAGTTAATGCTATATGGAATGTTAGCTGTTCTAAACTTCTGTTTCTTATGCTCATTGCCACAGTATGAAACTATTTATGATGGCAAGGTCAAAAAGGAAATAAAATAGCAAAACAAACATATAAAAAATGGGGTTTGCGCATCCCACAAAATGTATTTTGTAAGATCGTGTAGATGGGAAGTAATCTTTCCAAGGCTCATGAAAAGGTTAATAAAAACCAGCCATGCAGAGGGGCTGATTCACGAAATATTTTTCAAAGCTCAAAGCACCGACATTTGAGTGGTGAAGAAGCTTCGAGAGTGAGCTGCAATATCAGGAGTTGACCGAGGCAAAAGATTATGATCCGTCGCCAATAGCTTTCTTGTTGCTTTGAAGTATAACATTAATGATCAGTCAATCCAGGGATTTAATTATGAAATTGAGCTTATAGTAATTTCTTGTTGTATCTTGTGTTTCAAATTCTGTTTAACAAGATGCAAGGTGTTCAATTAGTCATGTAAAACTCATTTAAACTTCCTGAATAATTTATGGACATGTCTTGAAATGATGCAGCTTTTTTTTCGTGAATATATGTAACTCTATTTTTTAAATATCTTTTGAGTAACTTAAGTTCAAATTTAGATGAATATAATTTATGTAGGATTTAAAGTATTAGGGAATATAAATATATTCCGATCAGTGAGGTTACAATTTCACCAATAGATGGTCCTACCAGCAAATATACGCATTCCCCCTCCCGGAACTGTGGGTTTTTCGGGAGAAGGAAAAATGGCAGGAAGCGAGAGAGACGTCTGAGGGAGGCTCCGATTTACGAACGAGAGGTCACGTTTTTCGGTCAATGTGGGTGTCGCGAGGCTTAGTGATGATTGAGAGTATGCTCCGTGAAATAACTCATAAAGTTTGTAATCAGTATTTAATTGGAAATAATATCATGTTTCATTAAACAGTAATTTTATTCCAATCTGCTTATTTCTTTGAATATCAAGATCTGGAACATAGTGACTTACCCCTAGAAAACAAAAGAAAAGCCACTTGTATAGATAAAATTTACCCCTACATTTATAAGTGAGTTTTTTTTAGAATAAAAGTAACAAAAAATTTTGTGCTATAGCCAATCATATTGACGGCTTAAGTCAATATCAGTGACTTAATTACAGTTTTTTTGAATTACAGTTTTTTTCATAAAGTAGATTTTATCTTAATCAATTAATATATGTGGTTATGTAAGATAAACATTTAAAAGAGAAAAATGACTGCCCTGCCAACTTTGCTTCGATAGCATTGCTAATTTAATTAGATATGTTATCATAGTTCCCGAATTATATAAATAAGGGAATATGCTTTTGAAATGTGTACATATGTAGCTATTGTTTTAATGCATACATAAATGGTAACATAATTCAAAAACGAATTTACATGGTAAGTGAAATTAAATAGAAATATGATCAAATGTAATAAAATAAGAATATATGACATATTTATATTCCAAGTAAAACTAAATCCTACTTGAGGATAATTTAAGTTAAGAAAAATATGTATTTAAATATCATAAATTGGTAATATTTAAGGCGTTTAAATAATAATATATATTTTTTTTTCTATTTTTAAATTTCCTTTATTCAACCTTATGGAACAATTGCGTTGATAATAATTAATTTAGAGATAAAATAAATCTATGTCTATTAACACTGTTTATATCAATATATATATTATATATATATATATATTACACTGTGTTATCAAGCACTGTAAATAAAATTAAAGATCTGATATTTTTGTTTAATGCAGAGATTTGTAATAAAAACTAATAAAAAATAATCATCAGAAATTTTATAAAATTTAAATTTAGATATGTAAGATTCTTCACATTATCTACATTTAATTAATTAATTTCTTATTGTTAACGAAATTCTACTTTTGTATGTATTTTATGGATTTTAGTTACCAATATAAGCGAGACCTCACGACCTTAAAACCCACAAAAAAGTGCAGTAATATTTTTCAATACTTAAAAAATAATCGAAAAAGCTCTGTCTGTACTGGAAAAGTGCAAATTAATTCCTATTCTCAGTATAGAAAAGTTCAAAATACACAAAGTCCTTAGAAAAGTAATCTCTTTCTATTCCTGAATAATTAATTCCCCTTAACAAGAATTCCTTGAATCATAAAATGAATCGAAGTCAATCATAAAAAGAAACGACTTTTCCATGCCTTGAATAATTAAGTCTTCAGTGGCGTGAAGCAAGCCTTAATAGCCTATTCCACATACACTCCAAACTAAAGTCTCTCCTTATCACAATTTACGCTGCAAACAAAATCGACAAATTACTGCCGGCGCTTGACATAAATCATAAAACAATCCAGAACCGTCGCTTGATAGACAGCCAATAGGAGAGAGAATGACTGTTCATTGTGGCGACCTACCATCTAGAACCAGAATCGATATTCTGGCGAATGAAGTGTCCTATTAATGGCGTTAGCGAGACGTTTTAAATAACGAGGTGTCATCACGAATCATACCCTTTTCTATGGCTTTTAACAAAGGCACTAGGATTAGTCTTATCGACGGGAAACAGGGCGCAGGACTTGGGGTCCTCTACACTGTGTTAAAATCTTCCGAACACGTATCGGATTCAATTACGAATTAAAAGGAGGTGATTTGAGTTGAGGATGTTTTTGTGTACATTGTGAGGTCAAATGCTGTGTGTTTGTCTTTTTCGTCTTAGCTTTATATTTTTATCCATTTATTTCTATCGTATTTTAATATGTCTGAAATAAAAATATTAGTATGAAGATTTTATTTTCTGTAATATTTTTATATTAGATATGTTTATTTTATAGAAGAATATAAAAATCGTTTTTGAAGTAAAAAAAATAGCTAAAATTAAATTTTAATTTAAAAAAAGTATTAAAAATTAATAAATTTAAAAAATACGTACTAATTTAATAAAATAAAAAAAAATACATTTTAAGCAGAAAAAAACTTTTACGTTAAAATTCACTTTTTTTTTGTAAATGATATATCTACATTTAAAAATGGGAAACTTTGATTGATTGAATATTAACGTCGCACTGTTCAGCTACACGAGGGCTTTTGGCGACGGACCACGTAATTTTGAACCATGGTCAAGTGACGTGGACGACACCTGAGCTGGCACCCCCTCTCCTAACTACCACACCACACCAACGGGAGGACGTTTCAGCTCTCGACAGATTTAACGTGCATCGCTGCCCTACACGGCGGGTCTTTAGTGGTACTGGGCTCGAACTCGTGACAAGGCAAGCCACGATCCGATACCTATACCACTCGGCTACCGCGGCCAAAAAAATGGGAAACTAAACACTTCATAAAGAAACATTGTTTTCCAGTCATAATCATTTTAACAACCATTTGAAAATATTCTCATACTTTTAGTTTTGCTTTACATGTGCATTGACGGGTTACAATGTAGTGTTAAAATCTATTTTTTTATTTATATGTATAGTTTCCCCAAACAATTTATTTTTTTCCTTCCTATATAAATTGTTTCATTTCTTCAAATGTTAATTAATTAATCTGATTGCTGCATTCATTGTATTCGAATGATTATGATCTCGAGTTTGTGACTGCAGATGTTCAAACGAAGTCGCATGCTTGATGGGTAAACTTATTTAAGCTTTGATCTTCAAAAAAAATATAGTGGTTGATATATGCTAAATAGAGCTTGGGCTTCAAATTTCTTCTCCAGTATGGTGTGGTGTGGAAATTACGAGAGAAAATATTATTTTATTATTAAGAAAGTTCTCTTTATTTAACCGTGTTTTAAAACTAAGTCTTTACTGGGACCTCTTGTGTTAGTTTTCTAAGACAATCTTTAGAATAAGATAAATTTACTAATTTATCTTATTCTTTTAAGCGAAGAAATATTTTTGCATCATAATTTCATTTTTATAAAACCATGTTATATTTTTTGGAGCATTAAAGCATTGTTATATTGATGTGTATTTTTGATTCTGAAGGAGTCACATGAAATTTTTAAATTTTTTAATTGACTGAAATTCTATTAGAAATTTGTTTTACTCTTTTTGTAGCACTAAATATTTTTCTTTTATTAAAGACAGAGAAATTAAACATGAATGGAAGATCAGAGTTGTTTTTTTTCATTCATAAAATTTGTTTTTGTATGTGTATCGATTTATTGATTAAAAAATAAATTTAAAGGTATTTGTATACTTTTCTTCAAAAAAAGAATTTTCAATATTTTTTTACTTATTGAACGCACTTATTGAACATTTTATTGAATAATCCTTCACTTTACGGTTGGTTAAACAAAAGAAAAGAATATTAGTTAAGACTTAATATTTAAAACTAAGTGAGAAGATACATTTACATTAATGGAATATTGAAATGTTTATCAAATACAGAGGTGCTGGAAATAAGTTAACAAAGACACAAATTCCGTAACAAGAATTGTGAATATCTAATTTTATTCGATTTCTGTATGACAACTACAGCTTAGATTTCATTTTTATTAAAAAATAAACTATTTCTTTATGTTTGAGCTACTAATATACTATTTTTTTAAATTCGAGTACTATAAGTTCAGATTTGTTCCCTTCATTTTGAGTTTAATAAATGACACAAATAACTTCTTCGTTTAAAATAAGTTTTTTTTAGCAAAATCATCATTTATGCACTTTAAAGGGAAACTAATTTTGAAAAACACCTTCTTATTAAAAGCATCAGCTAATATAAAATGATTGAACTTTCAAAGAGTAATTCGTTTTCTATATTTACTATTCCAACCTTATTCCCCAGACAAAATAATCTCCCAGTAAGATTTTTACAAATAAACATTTCCAAACCCCCTGAATGCTTTTTGCTTGAAATATTTCCAAGATTGAGAAATACTGTTTGAGAAAAAGCTTTATTCACGACCGACGGCATTTGAAGGTATCTATTCAATTACACAATGACTGCGCAGCCATTTTTGTAGGTCTTTACTTTCGAATCGTAGAAGCTTTTGACATAAAGTTCCTTGCTTTTCCGACTGCATTCTCGGAATCCCATCAGAAATAAAAATGCTCATCATCCCTTATAAGAGTACGAGGTACTTTGCTGTCAAGACGATTGAACTTCTATTTATATTTCCTTTCACGGAAAAATAAATAAATGCGCCTGCGGTTTACAAAAGAAAGAGAGGTTTTTACTTCCATAAAGAGAAGTATATATATATATATATATATATGCATAGATAAGAAGAAACAGTACAGTACACTTATAGCGAAAGAAAGAGCGGTCCGAACCTTTAAGTCAGAAAAAAAAATGTACCAATGATGAAATCAGAAGGGTATTTTTCTTCTTTTGTTTTGATTTTTCTTTTTATCCCCCTTCCTTCTT
>BMAV01025533.1:234477-265873 GCA_019973955.1 Trichonephila inaurata madagascariensis
TATATATATTATCAATAGATGCATGAAATACAATGTAGCAAATTTTTATGAAAATCGAGACATTTTCCTGTCTGAAAATGAACTCTGCTTTTAGTTCAGGCTCTCGCACATTTGGCAAAGACAATTTACGAGAATGTTAATTAATGGTAAAAAAATGTAATAAATATATTCGAAATAAATGTACGCATTTTGTTTAATAATAGCAAAAAAAAAGAGTACAATTAAAAACAATTTACCGATTTCTACCTACAGTAGAGCGTCGTTTATCCGAACCAAATATCAAACCAAAAATAAACGTCAAATATCCAAACGAGTTTTTTCAGAGACCTTGCAGCTAAAAAACAAAGATTTACAATGGTACAGCGAAATATAAGTGATTATTTTCCACAGTAAAGGTAATTTGCACCTATTTTGCTCTTTCTTCAAGCCCGTTTCCTGCATGTGATGATTTTCATTATTGGTATAGTGTCCGGTTTCATATCCGAAGGGTGTTCGGTCCCAATTGATTCGGATAAACAACGTTCTACTTTATCTTGTTTTTACCATGCATTTGTTTTTTATTTTATTATATATTACGGTGTTTCAATATATTGACTGGGCCGCATAAAATGCATGTTGCGGGCTGGGAGTTTGACATCTCTGCTTTAAAGCGTACCAAAGGCTTGCAATGGAAAATATACATAGCTCTGAGTTTTTTAGTCATCACCTATATATTATCCAAGTGAATACAAATTGACTCTCGCGAAAGTAATAACACTTCAACTTAATCATTGTTCTCTTATATAAAAATAAAGGAGAAAAACAATCCACCATACACAACTGATATTACACGAAAATGGCCATCAACCGAATATGAGCCCTGAAATGGAAATGGTTTTCTCTTTGATGTTGCTATTATATTCATTTTACTTTTTTTACAAAAACAATGAAAACCCTTTTCATTTTTATTTTATTTTTTGTATAGTTACTTTTAAACTTCAAAAGAGTCAGCTATTATCATTATAAACTGATAAATCATTCTATGTATTCTTCGGAAATTCATGACTATATTTAGAGAGAAATTAAGTAACGTGTTACTCAAACGTTTTAGGAAACGAGTTTTTCAATTTTTTTTTCAATTTGTTTTTTATTCAGCTTGGAGTTAATGGTATTTTTAGTAATTATGTGCTTTGAAAGTATAAAAGAGATAGGAAATGATATGAGGAAAGTGAAGTTCTCTTTTGTTTTTTACTTTATAAGTAGCTTTTAAAGAAATCGATGGAATTTGCATTAAATATTTTAAGTCATTTAAGCAGGATCATTATCTAGTCACTTTCTAAATTTCTTAATGTTTTAGCGAATAGCAAAAAGACTCGCAATATCTTAAATTTTTATTTGTTACTTGAAAAAATTATGCATATTTGTATTTTAAATATATAGAAAATTTATGAGCAATGACGATTTGATTTTAAAAGTAAATTTGGGATTTTGTGTTTTTATTCCAAATTTTCATTTTCACAAGCATATCATTTCTTTTGTTCCACATCTTTAAGTAAATATATTCTTCTCATTTTAGAAATGTTAATTTTTTATTGCATAGTATCTCCCAATGTTCCTCATTATTTTATAACAAAAATAAGGAAATTGAACGTAATGATTATTAAAATAATTCCATATTTAGAATTAAAAACAAATTAGTTTAAATTACATTATAACTTTTAAAAACAATTTCTTAGAATGAATCCTATTTTAAATATTGCATTTAAGCTTCAAAAAAATGTTATCGTAAAATAATTTCATCAATTGAAGAATAAGCTTAAACTACTTTTTATAACGTATAATAAGCAAAGAAATATTGCTTAAAAACAGAAAACAGAAAAAATAGAAAAGTTTTAAATGTGTTGATTTTAAACTACATGTTTCATTTAACACATTTTTAATTTTTCAGAAATTAAAGATATATTATTTGAGTTTCTTGTCAATAAAACTATTTTAACTCATTTTCTTTCTGAAGAAATTCAATATGTAGAAAAAATTTTATATTCATAAAAGTAGGTACATACATATTTTCATTAGAATTTATATTTTATATTTAATAGTAGAGTCTGTTATTACAGAGAAATTAGAGTCAAGTATGTCGGGAATTATGTAATTTTTTTTTTCATTTTATAATACACGTAAATTGTCATCCAATAAGAAAGCATTTATTCGCATCTTAATGTATCTTCCATTTTGATACCATTCCAATATATCATTATTTCTCGGTTTTCTATAAGAAATATTCAAAAAAGTGTGCAAATTAGGAATGATCATTTTTAATGTAAACATTTATCAATACTTACTAAATTTTCATATAAAAACTTTAAATATTTGATAGATAAAATTTATTCACAAATTTATTCAGTAAGGAATTGTCAAAAACAAGATATATACCATATAAATATTCTGAAGAGAATTTTAACAATTGTTGTTCCCCAACACTCAAAACAAAACCAATTAATTTCTTGGGGGCTATAAAACGCGTTTAATACCAAAATTCGAATTCCTCTTCATTAATTACATACTTTAAAGCGTATTATGTGTGTTCTGCACACATAAATATGTTTTCCTAATTATTTTTCCCTAATACGAGTATATGTTTATACTTATATCAGAATCTAACATTTGGTTTTAAATAAATAAGGAGAAACATAATTTTATTGCTTGATACACACATACACAGCACCTATTCCCCTTAAATTCGAAGTGATACCTAAAATTAGTATAGCTCAATCTCATATGAATAACATGAATGATATCAAAATAAAAGTTCTATGAATAATTAATAAAATAAATTATTCTTTTTCCTACTTTACTGTGATTATTAAAAGCTTAAAGATTCTGAAATTTTTCATTAAATTGTTTTTATACTATGACAATATTTATATTTTATAAATTTTATTTTTTCAGATACATTTATAATCTTTTGAGCAATTGTATTTAAAAATAAAATTTTCTTTACGCTTCGCAATGTGACCAATATTTAATTTTTATCTCTTACTCTGCTAATGAACTTCATTTATTATTATTTTTCTTTTTTTAGCATAAGTCCAATAACTCGCATTTTTCCATAAAAATTTTTATTTGCATGTTTTTTAAATCCCCTAAATTTCCATTTTTCTATCAATCCTAATATTTTTTCTGTGCATAATTTAATAATTGATCGAATTCTGGACATTTGTAATTACATACATACAACTGATTATTTAAATACTTTTCCTTTACTATTTTATTATAATTATGTACTTACTTTTAATTTATTTTTATTATTACTTTTATTATTCAAATATTATTTTTTTTACATTCACCAATCCTATTTTTAGAGCGGCTAAGCTATTTAATATTTTATCGAAAGATACTAATTCTGTTGAATCTTATTATATTTTGAACTATATATAAATGCGAAAACTGCAACTGAATTGTTAAACATATATGTTCAAAATTTTTTCATCACCTCATAAGTGAATCTCTCGGCATGTAAAAAGAACATACGACCAGCATGTTTGCACGGATCAGTGGTTAAAATTGAGTATTAATCCTCAAATCTTCGTCCACCAGTTACTAGCTTCATCACAATATTAAATCACTTTACAAATTTACTGCTACCATATTATCTATGCGAAACTCAATAATATCAGTGAAGTGAAAGCCACAGAAAGCCAAGAGAATCATTTGATATATATATATATGTGTGTGTGTGTGTGTGTGTGAGGCCCCTGGCCTGCTGGTAAATGAAGGAAGACGTCATCTTTAAAATATCTGTGCTTTGTTATTCTTCAAGCATAGTTACTCCAACATGGTGGCCATTTGGCGCCCAATCGGATGGAATAAAAGACAACATAACAGCGAGGAATCACCAGTCTCTCTTTTCGATAGATGCTCTACATACGTGATCTCTCGCTGTACCATTAAATAGTCCTATTCACCCGCTAATCTCTTCGCAGTAGTAATGAGTTCGGTTCACTCTATTTTTATTCATTATTCACTTAATTTTTAAGATATAATAAATTATGGGAATAATTTTTGATGAGTGAGAAAAATTATACATTTGCTTAAAATAAAAAAATTCGAATATAGAAATGTGTTTGAAACAATATTATGTCTAATTCAATGCAGCAATTTTTGAATCGTTTCTAATTTCCCCATGACAAGGATTTTTTCTCTCTCAATATGAATTATTTGTACAAATAATTGCTCGCATAAGAAATCTACAGGACGAAAATTAAGTAAACCCATCACTTTCCCCATTCATAAAGAAACAATGTTGTACCATTTTTCTATCTCTATAAATTTGAATGACTTGTTTACTCAGAATGGATGCATGGCTTATACATTTTATGTTCCAGACGCATTAAACTTTACCTTTTTTTACCATCAGACCATACTTTAAGTAACATTTCTTTTGATTCTTTGCAATAAAAATTGTTCTGATAACTCAATCCCACTGTGGGATTTTCTACTTCCAATGAAAGATACTAGCAAATAAAAGCCCAGTCTGTTTGTTTCGAAATTCCATGAGTGCATTAAAAAAACAAATCGAAGCTATTAGGATAATTGAAGCTGGTCTTGTCTTGCTAATGGAGCATTCCATTCCATAAGTCTCTTACCTTTCTTAAATCCTTTCCATAAAGCAGAAATCTCATTTTTTTTTTCTTTTATGGAAAACCAAATATTTCAGGGAGTAGCAAAGTTTTGAAATCTTAAAATTTTGTTTAATGTATTTAATATTTCTGTTTCAGAATTTGTGTCGTAGTGACACAAAGTGAAAAGAAAAATATACATGCTGAATTAAGAAACTCTTAAAAAACTAATTTCTTTTTGTAAAGATTAAAACATTTTACTGAAACAAATATGCATGCTCATATTTAAAAAAGGACTACGTAAAATTGCATCTGAATGGAATAAATTATAAGAAACATATAAAAAAAATCATATAAAATTTTAGGATTCAGATTCTAAGTAAATAAACAAGGCTCTTTTTTCTACTTCAAAATAAATATTTGTGTTGTGACATTAAGATTCATAAGGATTTAAGAATTTAAAAATATATGTCAAGTTTGTGAAAAGTTAAGTTTCAAAATTAAGTAAGTAATAAATGAAAATATAGAGCGAACTCTTTACCATCGCATAAGGATTTGTGGGTAAATAAGCCTATTTAAAGGTGGAGCGAGCGCTGACGAAGGACAACGCATACTCGAAAAGGCTTAGCTGGTGACTCCTCGCCGAATTGTTGTCTATTGTACTACTCGGTCCAAAGGGCCACCATGTTGGATTTTATGTGATTGAAGCAAAATAAGGACGTTACTATAGAGATGATGCCCTCCTCATTTTACCAGAAGGCCTGGGGCCTGACATATATAAGTGATATTGCATTGAGATCAGCATTATATATACATGGAAGCTATAATATTAAAATATTTCATGTATACAAGGATTGCTTCTATGTCACATGATCAAAATCAAACTAGCGTCCCTTAGTATAATTCTATTGAAATGCAATGGATTACACGAGGCGAAATAAATTATTAGTACACAATATTCACCTAAATCCTTTCGGTTACTGCTTTTTTTAAAGGTTATTTTAAGTATTTAAATATAGTTTTGTTGTTTACTTTAAAAAGATTATTTAATCCTTCACTTAATGCATTTAACATACTTCAAATAACTGTATTACGTAGATTTTTTTTTAGAAACATGCGTTTTATCTTAAAGGAACCCCCCATAAAGGAACTTTCTAATTGATATTTTTGAGAAATAAACATTACGTTAAAATTTATAAATAAAAATAAGTGCGAAAATAAATTTTTATATTACTAATTCAAAATAAAACCATTTACATGTTAGGGAACATTGAAATGAGATTAAACTGCAAAAAATTCTTTTAGAAAGCATTCAGTTTCTTAAATTGCTGTTTGTTCGAACTGATTTTTATAAAGATTCATTCTTTTAAATAGTTTAAAAACTTATTAGAACTTAAAACTTTTTTCAAAAAATTTCTGTATTTTTCTTTTTTTTTTTCTTTCGAAAGACTACACATTGTTCAGAAAAGAAAAGAAAAAACAGAACTAAATGAACTAACATTTTTTTTTTATTTATAATACAATTCTACTTTAAAAATATTGATTTGAGTTCTTTGTGTGTGTGTGTGTTAGAGAGAGAGAGAGAGAGAGTGAGACAGAGAGAGAGAAAACAAAAATATTCAGAATTGACTTGATTAACCAAAAAATTGTTCTTTTAAAATAATGGGGAAAAAAAAGAGTACGTTAACAAAAGTATTTACGAGGTATCATTACAAAATATTGAGGAATCTCTTAAAATTTTTGCTAGATAATTTCTCTCTCCACTCTCTGTATATACATATATTAAAGCCACGAATAAAATGCATTTATTACATGTACTCTCTCTCACACATACAGACACTCACATATGTATAACTTTGCTTTACACATACAATTGCAACTTCTTCAGAATATTTATTTTTAAAAATCTAACATTTAATATGAATTCCCTTAAAAAAGTTCAGAAAAATCTTATCTATCATTAGAGTTCTCCACACTTTTTTGAAAAGATAAAAAAATTTCATAGAATATTATTTTGGTTAAATAATAATATTCTCTGTTAAGTCCAGAGGCTAAGAGGTTGTGTATCACGCTACAACGTCTCAGCCCCGACTTTGACAACCCAGACTGGGCATGGTCGATTCAACCTTTCATCTCTTCAGTGAGTTGATAAATGAGTACCAAGCTTGCTTGGGGACTAAACACGAGGATTTCGCGTCAGAATGACCACCTGAATGGAGCATCTGCTCATGCACCTCAGCGCCCAAAATCACGAAAACTGAGATGGGCACATTAGACCTTGGAATTCAATGGGCTGTTGCGCCACTGAGTTTAGTTTAGTTTAACATTCACTTTATCTTTATAAAAAGAATTATTATAACCAGAAGTTTCAGAAGTACCGCCAAAAGAAATGCCAGTGTGTCCATTTTGTTGATGTTAAAAGAATCAGAGAATTCTGTTTAGGTTTTCCAGTGCAGAAAAAAGTCAGTAGTAAGCAATATATCATTCATCCCACTTAAAAGTATTTTTTAAAGGTACAAAATACTCACATAGATGTGAGTCAGCTGCTGTGATATATTAGAATTAATCGAAAATATCCTGAGATCGAACGAGTTTGTGATGAATATATCTGGCGTAAAAGCTGATATTTATTTACTATAATTTATTTCTACTGATAAAAAAAATGATATCTGTTGTACCATAAATTTATGCAGATATTATTTATTTCTCATATTTTTCAGCCGGTTATTTTATTCATAAAATTAAATATATAAAATGGCTGACTTATGGTTAACCACTTTTATAGTCACTTAGATTTCATTTTCGTTCGGTAGTCAAAATAAGGCGTTCTCTTTGATACCGTTTGAATGCATGCTTATTGATTAATATTTGAATATACCATATATTTGAATCTAAGCCGCCGTCGATTCTAAGCTGCACCCCCAATTCTCTGTACGTTTTTGAGAAAAAAATGTGTAAAATGTTTATTAATGTCCGATACTTAAGAGATTTTTTAAAAAGATTTAATGTGAAATAAAATAATAAGTTAATCACACATATTTATTTATTTTATCAGTATTAAATACTTTTAAAAACATACATGAATCTATAATTACTCTAATCATCAGTATCATGTTTCGAAAATGATTCGTCGCTCACATTGTCGCAGATGACTCAGGAATTTGAGCTGGCTTCACGATTTTTCCACATGGTGTCGTCTTCTGTGCTATCCAATGCATTTGTTAAGCAACATTTTTTAGAAGATTGTACTACATAAGAAATTAAAAGAATTGTAGAAGACTGTCGAACAAACAAAAATTATATCATTTTGTTCACGCCATCATTATTTTTTCTTATCCGTGTCAAAATTTCAGTGGCCCCTGCTCTATTTCCATTTTCTTTTTTCAATTCCTACTATTAGCTCACACTCTCTCTATATTTATTTATTCATTTATTTATTTATCTTGGTGGAATTTTCAATCGCTAATAAAATACATTTTAAAGCGCTCAATTAAGCTGAAATTTTATATACTTGAATATTTTGGATGACAATACAGTAATTTAATTATAATTAATAAAAATTAATGGATTAAAACTAATTATTTAAAGAAATACAAATACAGCCACGTTGGGATCATTTTTGGCGACTTGTGGCAAAACTTGAAAAGGTTTTTTTCTCACGTTTTAAAGCATTCAGTTGAACTGAACTTTTATAGACACGATTGTTTTGGATGACAATACGATACTTTAATGATAATGAATAAAAATTAATTACCACGTAATGTTGTGATTCTGTCGTATGTATTTACATATTTATATTAATTGTAATTATTTAATAAAAAGTACCGAAAATAAAAATTTCTTTGTTGATCTAAGTAGGAATTGACTTAAATTTTTTATTGATATTTCTTGTTCTGTTTATTATATTGCCCCTCTTTTGTAATTTTGCCTTCCCCTGAATTCATTTTGATAGTATTACGGATATTTTTGATGCTTAGGCGATTAAAAGAAAGAGAATACAAAAAAATTTCCTAAATACGAGCCGACAATGATGTTTAAGATAAACTACGAAACGGGATAAGTCATCAATGGAAGTGGCCAGAATGAACGGTTACATTTCTTCTTTTGAAAGGGGCGGAAACACAATTTCTCCCATCGAACAAATGTTTTGCCTTCGATTCTAAGCCGCATCAGATTTTCAAAAGCATTAACACTGGAAAAATAATGCGGCTTAGATTCGAGTAAATACGGTAATTTAGAAATTATTTATTAAGTTATTACAACAAATATTATTGAATAATGTAATTAATAGAAATCCTTTGTACTCATTACAGGTATGCGAGCTCCATGTCTCTGGCTACAAATTTTCCGTTCTCAACAATGCTTTCATCGTTCACAGGGGTCTCAAGACCCCTTCTTCGTTTCACAAGGACAAGGAAACCGACCAGGAGAAAAACCGTCAACTGTTCCGGCAATTCAAATTCGAACTAAAAGAAAAATATCCGGATTCTTCCAGAAAATGCTATTAGATCAGCTACGGATCCCGGAAGAATTAGCAAAAGCGTCATTAGGTATTAAGAAAAGAAACACGAAAAGTATTTTGGCTTACTGTATCATGTAAAAACAATTACTGTGACATCTAGAAGTCAATAGACAATTTTTTTCACTGTATGGAAGCAGGAGTTTTTAAGAATTGTGTGTACATTAAAACACACTCTATTTCTTTTTCCAAAGAAGTTTTTTGCATTATCCAAGCATCTAATGTATAATTTATTAAATTGTGATTTTATATGAATATATTGATAGTGATTTTATTGTTTGTGAATTTTATAGAATTTATTTATATTATATTTATCATGGAAGATCTTAGTGATGGTATTTTGTTTGCATTATGTTCTGTGATACTGATTCATATTCATGAAAATGTTAAGGATATATGAATGCTGTTAAAAAGATTAATTATATTACTATTGATTTTGTAAAACATATCAGAGATAAGGAAAGGCCATATCATGTTGTTAAGAATTCCTATCAAAGTTCTGGTGAGAACTATATATATATTTGGTTTATATACTTTTACGCAAAAAAAGTATATATTCATTCCTCAATGTTGTATTATAGATTCAACCACAAATAAGCATAGAAAATCTGTTTTATGGACGTGTTTTCTTTTTATTTAAGACAGTGTATGTCTGATCATACTAAACAAGCGCTTATAAAAGCTACGTCAAAACTCTCATTAAAGAGTTTATTAATAAACAATATTAAAAACAAACTAATGCATTTCAAGTCCTCTCTGCAGCTGATGATATAAATAATTTGCTTTTTTATTTACAAGCTTTGATAGGTAATGACTTAATTTAAAATAGAAATATTCTATAATTTTTCCATTCAGTATAAACTTATTTTGTTTTTTTAAAGTTTTAATAGAAATAAAACACATATTTGTATGGATATAATTTATTTTTTATTAATTTACTAATTACTTAAACTTGTTATATTAAAAATTGTATTTAATTTTACGGAAGATAGACCGCGTAATATATATATAGGACAAATATATCAGGCATTCATAGAATGACACAAATGCTAAAAAAGATTTCGTATCCGATTTCGTTATAAAAAAATTTAAATATTACGTTTAGTTATATTAGTTATGCGAGCAAACATTAAAATAAAAAAAAAAACGATTGTACACATTTTTTATTGCTCTCTTTTAATGAGTATAATAATAAACTTCATTTATCTAGTCATTTCTTTATCAGTTCATGTTTTTATATGCGTATAATTTGATTGTATTTTTTTATTTACTTGATATATATACTTTTCGTTTTTGAAAACAAGAAACTTTATTTTTTTTATTCTCGGTAGTACAAATTTATAAGAGAAAATAAATTAACATGATTTATTATATTTTGTGAGAAAATAATAAAGGTTATTTTTTAGTTTATATGTGTCTGAAAAAATAAAAGCAAATTATCATAATCAAATAACTGTCATTATTTAACCATTGCTGTACAAGTAAAATGTATTTCTTCTTATGAGTCTCATTAAAACATCATTAAGACTAGTCATTAAGACCAAATGATTTCAAATGTTATTTGATACTAAAAATTAATACTTTTTTTCTTGATTACAGAAGAATTATCATTTATTTCTCATCTATTCAATGCTGATTACTAACATTTATAACATTTTCTGGAACAAATTCTATTTTACTTTTTTTTTTTTTTTTTGCTTTAGTGTTAAGTATCTACAAATGTGTTTTATCCGTTTCAATGTTATTAGTTCTTTCATTATATATAAGAATGTTGATTAAAAATTTGACTTCATATGAAGCATCATTAAATAATTATCATTTCATAATGCTGTGAAAATTGATTATGTAATATTTTTCGAATCACTGTGCTATTGGTTAATGAAAATCAGAGATATGATAGTGATTTGAGTTGCAAATTATTTCAGTGAAAGATTTAGATAATTTATGAGTTGTAACATCAAATATATCTCGTTACAGGGACATGGTACGATTTACGCAATTTTCTTAATTTAAGAATTTTTAAAATTTTTTGGTTGCCTCCTGTGTGTAAATTATGTAAAACAGATTTTGTGCTCAAAATTTCATAAAAAGCTAGCCATAAAATTTTTTAAGAAAAAAAACTTTAAATTTGTGAAGTGATTTTCAAATGATACTCCTCCTACAACAATTTACGTATTCGCATGAGATTTGATTTACAAGTACGTCAAACTATGTATAACAAAAGTTTGTATGATTTTGCGTTAACATGATTGCTATTTGCACAATACTTCTTTTTATGAATGCTTATTGAAAATTCCTTAAAAATTGTATAAATTCTGATAAATTATTTTTTTAAAAATAAATATTGCTTTGATTCAAAAATGCATACCAGCTTTTGTTACGTGTACTATTGGCACAATAGGTAAAAAAAATTCAAAGCATTAGGCACAATAGAAAAAATTCCTTAGCATATTAAATGAAGACAAACTAGTTATTTTATCTTTCTGAGATAAGTAAGTTTACAAGTTTTTTTTTGCCATAGGGATGTGAATAAAAACGAACGTAAAAGATATCATAATTTTGCGTTTTTTAAGTTTACAGCTTTCAAATTTTGTGAGGTTATAGAAAAGTATATGAAGAATAATTTAGGCTAAAAAAATTAGATTTGATTTTTTGACCGATTTTGGTCAACTGAATCGCACTGTGTCTCCCTTAAATATCTCATGTAAAAATCATAATAAAACAAAAATAAATGTATGTGTAACTCAATAAAATTTATGGCATGAAATTCTAATATTACTTCATGCACACCGAACTGCTTTTGAGTTATCTAAACTAACACACTACTTTTCATGTTTTTGTTTTGTATTCCAAAAATATATCCCTCTATTTTTTTAATAATTGATGTTAAATATCTTCAGTGCAAAGAAAATAAAATGCATGCTTACCTTTGGCGGTGAACATTTTATTGTAAAAAGATTTCTTAATTGACCAAAATGAAAAAAAAATAGATTCCATTTTATAGAAATGACAAATTACACTATTGATTTTCTTTTAAAAAATATTGAAATTAAGTTAGCTAAAATAAGTTTAATAAATTTGTGTACTATTTGTGTTTATTTATTTATATGAAATGATTCTTATGCATTATTTTAGAATTGAATTAATTTATGAAAAATAATAGTGAAACGTTTATTTATCAGATTTTACTTCAAATAAATGAATAATTATTGTTGAATGTTTTTAAATGTAAATAAATTAAGCAATTCTTTTATAAAATGAATTAAATTGCATGATACGTATCTCACTTAAAATTTCCAAGTTTATATTAACAATATGCTTCAATAAATTAATGCATGTGATAGATAACGTTTATGTGACGGGGTGATATATATATGTATGTGTATTGTTAAATGATATTTATCTGGATTTCCTTTATATGCACTGTTTATTGTGTACATAGAATGTATTATGTTTGAAAAATTTGTGAAGTTATCTAGTCATCTTTCATGGAAAATAAATAAAGCATTATGTGCAATTGAAGTTTCTAAATGATTGCTTTATTCTTTCAATTTCTTCCCACTTTTCATCACCTTTTCTGTGCAACACTTCTTAGTTTTATACAACGTCTGGATGTTCCATTTCAATACGCAAGAGCTCATATAGTTAGTCACAGGCCGCCATAAGTTAATTATTTGTATATTATATAAGAAGATGTGTGCATAAATTATTTCATTGCATTCGAAAAACTCCTTTTTGGTCTGCATCGCTTTTCCGTATATATTATTAGAACTTTAATAATTATAAGGAAATGTTCCAAATGTATTAATTATTAAAGCTAACTATTAAAATAATTCCTTTTTTGAGGCGTTTGTAATATGTATGGTACTCTTTATTTTAGCCACGAAACCTTGTATAGTTGTTAGTGACGCTGAATGCTGTGCAGTAGGGTCTGGGTACGTATCCCGTAGAGGGTATGGATGTTTGTAAATGCATGTGAGAATCTAACCAAAATTTCTCCCCAAAAAATTAGACTATTTAGATAGCGGGGTGTTAGTAGCGTGGTGTCTAGGATTTTTAAAAAAATATTCACGGGTTAAGTCTGAATAAATCAAATCAAAATAATCCAAACGAAGAGGCTTCTTGAAAATAAAAGAATTTATTACAAGTTATGGGGGAATTTTTACAGGGCAATTGGAATTAAAACATGCAGATATTAAAATAAAAAGAAAGTTAGATAATTCCTTCTAGGAGGCCGTTAGAAATCTAAGAAAAGGCTCATTATGTGACACGTGACTGAAACTTACCGCTTAGTTAGCGAGCGAGTGTGGTTGTGCAAAAGCGCTATACGTCTTTATTGTACGGTGGTTAGTGGACATCTGTCTGAATATTATTTGTGTCAGCTTTTCGAAAGCCCGCCAGAGGGTGTTGATCTGGAATGCTGTTTTAATTAAAATTATCATCCTCTGGAAAAGGATATGATCTAACATTCTACAAAAAATAGTAACGTGGAATATCCTATATGTATAGTGCCTTTGCGGCATGGGGTTACTCTAAATAGCCATCGAACTGCAAGTCCTCTAGTGAGGTTGGTGGAAAAGGAAGAGAGGTGGGAGGGCCCCTGATCACCCCCAGCGTGTTCTACCTCTAAATTCGGATGGAACTGAGCCAAATCACTACGTCACCTGTATGAAGCTCAAAGCTAAGGCTAACGACGTGTATTCAACTAGCCCTTTGCTACGATGAATTTAGTGAGCCTCGATCTGACACTGTCAGAAAGGTAGCATTAGCAACAATTCTTCATTTTAAATGCATACATAAAATTTTAAACAGTTCATTTTTGTCACAGAATGTACTTAACAGTGGAAACTAATTTTGATATCCTTTATATATTGTAATGCGTTATATTTTCATAAGTCCGCCATTGCTTTTAGTGTCTTGGTGTAGCATAGTGTTTTATTTAAATGAGACATAAAACTAAATTTTAATTTATTTTCCATCTAATTACGGAAACACTGTACTGGAATACTTTCTTAGTAAAATATTATTTCAGATATTTAACTGAATACACAGCTATATGCTTTTGGCAGGTATCCAAATTTTTCTTCTTTCTGTTACGAAGCCATAGATACTCTTTACTGTTAGAAAGTTGAAAATTATTCAAAATTCCTACCAATAATGTATGAAATGCATTTATAAAAGACTTTGCTTCGCACACATTATACTCTAACTCCTGCAGCCCTACATTATCTTTCACTGTTTTAGTAGTCAATGGCGTCCTCTATCATCACTCAAAAACCTGTCAGCGACAGCCCGAGAAGTGGTTGAAAGCTCGCTCTCCATTAAAATTTAGTCAATTAGATGACGAAGAACCCTATAATAACCAACAAATCAATTAACCTGTCGACCAATCACATAACCGTTACTGGAAGGCAGTAGCAACTGAAGATGTCTTTAGAACAGATCGTAAAATATTTTAGTGCCCGAAACGACAGTGAAAGACATACCCAAATCGTTAAAAGGGCCGAGCATCGGGATGGTGTCCTTCAGAATGTTAGTTGAATGATGATGAGTTAAGAGATTATGGGATGGGAGGATTTATCTGGGGTTTATAGATATTCCGTTTGAATAAGTTCTTTTGTAAAAGAAGATAAAAAGTTTTCTCTTTTGTTTGCTTGCAACTTTTCAGTCACACTACTTTATATTTATCCTTTTCTTAGTCAAAGTGGGGGAAAAATGTTGTTCAGAGAATTTAAGAGCAATAACTTCAGCAGTTTTTTATAAAGTCCTTTGAAACCGTATAAAACTCTACACTTTTCATCTTTCGCTAAAACATGATCCCAAATATGAAAGAAAGAGCTTAGAGCAGTGCTTTTCAAACTTTCTATACTTGCGACCCAATTTTCAATCAAATTTTCCTCGCGCCCCCCTCCATATAATATCAATGTATTGAATTCAATAATAATATACTTTGACGTAAAGCTACAATGGTACTCTAATTATAAAACATACAATTTATTAAGATAAATGTTAAATTTTGTATATCATTTTATGACATGCCCACATAGGATCACTGGTAACTATTAAACTTGTTTTTAATTTAGTACTGTTAAATTAATTATGAAACACATTGTGCAGTACTGATACATTTATAAGTGTAATATGTCAATGTAAATGTGTATTTTATTTTTTATTATGTCAGAACGCATTTTTTGCTTGCTTTCAGTAAATTTTTTTTAAAAAAATAATCTTTTATTTTCGATTTTTTGATTAGCTCGCGCCTCCCTTGTAGGGTTATCACGCCCCCCAAGGGGACGCGCCCCACAGTTTGAGAAACACTGGCTTAGAAAGTAAATAAATTGATATGAGTGAAACTTTTGCATCTGATAAACTTATAATCTTAGGACAGTTTACTGTAGGATGTAGGAACTTTTATCTTAGGATTTTCATTTTTTAACCACAATTTATACTTTTAAATGCATTTAAGCGAATAATATCGAAATAATTAGTGGGATCAAATTAAAAGCAATAATAATAATAATTTACCTTCAAAAAAGTTATATTAAAACTAATCTTGTTTTATGTGTGAAAGTAAGCCCTAAAATTAGCTAATCTATTACTGTTTCTTTACGTTTCTGCTAGCGATAACTATAGTAACGTCGTACTATAAAGCAAAACGTAGGCTAAAGTGGCAATGTACCTCGTTATTCTGATCCTTGGTCAAGTAATGAGACAACACATGAGCGGACACCTCTTCTCTTAACTACCATACCACGTTATTGGGGGAGGGGACTTGGAGCTCGACATATCTAAAGTGCATTAGCCTCCTCTACAAGGTGAGCCTTCAGTGCCAACAGGACTCGAACCCACGACAAGCCGGCCATGAGATCGCAACCATAACCAATAAGCTTATACCATCATTTTTGTTTCAGCAAACCGAGAAAGAAATTTTCGATGCGTTAATTTCTTTCGCCTATGACAATGTGCTACATAACTTTGAATCATAAATTGGGTGGATCCTAGGAGGGAACACTTCTTGGCGATAAAGTTTACAATATGGCAACCCTGCAAAATTTAGTGAAGTAGTAACCCTACTCGGACCGGATTTTTTTTTTAGTTTTTCAGGATTTGAACAGCGGTCATTTTTTTCTGACGGTCATGTTGAAAGGTTTAAGCCATTTTCTGGTAACCAAACACGTTTTTCTTTTTTGAAGCTCGACCAATTGTTTTTTTATTCCTTTGAATGAAAAAGGTAAGAAAAAACGATTGCTTAATGAATGAGTGAACGAGATTGAAAATATTTCGGTATGGATGTCCGAAATATGCAAAATTTGCGTTTGGGAGAAATTGTAGATCGTTAGTTCACTCAGCCTAAAGCATTTATTAGCTTTCGTTCTTTCAGCTGCTTTTAGAAGCGACGATGCCACTTTTCTTATAGAATCCGCTTTAGAAACCGAGTTTTTATTGTAAAAAACGACGAATGGATTTTCTTCTGAATGCGCTGTGAAAAGTAATGATTTTTTTTATATGAAGTTGAGTGATTGATAGAATCTTTGGTATGGATGTCCGGAAATTTTGGAAAAAGAATTTGCGTTTAATTTCTTATTTTTCATTTGATGTTTCTTAGTTGTCCATTCTTAGAAACCCACGTTTTTCTCATCGTTTTTCGTCTCTGACGCCACTTAGAAAACCACATTTCCTCTTGGTTTCCTGTCTCTGATGCCATTTTTGAAAAACGCGGGTTTATCCTTGGCGCCACTTTGGTGAAAAACTTTTGTCGCCAACTACAGCAGTGTGCCGTTCTAGGATTTTACCCATAAATTACCTCTTACTTTATATACAATTGAATACCCATCTATGTAAGAACAATAGATTTTAATCTGCATGAGTCTTTTTTACATGATATCCAGCTGCATAATTGAAGAGCTGGCAGTACCAGATTACCTTTTTATAGCAAACAATAGGAAAGTGAAGCACACCATTAAAACCAATTTTGACATATTTTGTTTTCAGAGGGAGCTAAACTTTCTCAACAAATACATTAATTGTTATTATATTGTTGAAAGCTTCATTTTATGTGATTAAAAAACTTTATCCTAAAAGAAATCTTGACTTAAAATTTACTATACAATGTATGGAAGCAACATGGACTGCTATAGCACAACAAGACATCCAAAGCCCCTATCATTCATTGTCGAGGCGTGTAACAACAGTTACCGCCAGCCTTACGTGACAGAACTCATTACCACTCTCACCACCGTCACCCTCGTATAAAAGTGGTATTTTAATCATTTCACCTTTGCACCGTGCGAGCTATCCCTTTAATAAGTTCGGTTTTGATATCTCTAGTCCTTTTGGTGCTGAGTTTTACATTTTAGATGACCCCTCAGTGGGTATATACAGATGCATACGCATAATATATCCGATTGAGAATAATGAATACTGTATTGATGTATAATTTTATTCTCATAATACGAGATGCTTTACACCAGCGATTCTAGCCTTTTGCCCCCTCCTTCCCGTTTATGAATCATTCTGACATCGTGGACCCCAGGATTTGCACAGCCGTTTCTGATTCCCAACATACGGCTGAATAATTAAAAGGTTTAAGACTGATACAGAATTTTTTAATTCTTTTTTAACAACAATTTAATTCTTTGTAAGAAAACAATTAACATCTGATTAAAAATATTACTAAAGGCTAATTTCAAATTAATAAATAATGATGTACTTTGAACTCACACTAAAGTTTTGAACTCAGAAGGATATTGTTGCATTTCTTTTTACCCTTTACATGTAGTTATTACCAGGGTCGGTTCTAGCAAAGCCTTAGCCGCCCGGACAAAAATGAAAATGCCGCCCCTCTTCAATGTCGCTCCTTCTCTCTCTTTATATATATATATATATATATATATATATATATATATATATATATATATATATATATATATATATATATATATATATATATATATATATATTATTTTAAGTCTTAAAAAATTGGAAAATAATTGAAATTAAGGACAGGATTACTTGTCATTATTTCAA
Organism: Trichonephila inaurata madagascariensis; assembly: GCA_019973955.1. NCBI lineage: Eukaryota > Metazoa > Arthropoda > Arachnida > Araneae > Nephilidae > Trichonephila > Trichonephila inaurata. Next base: position 252,622 of record BMAV01025533.1, read on the forward strand.
ACGAGGAAATGTAAGAAAAGGAATCGTCAATTTCAGGCCAATTATTTCGAAAAAAGAGTCTACTGATGGGGGGATTACAAGTGTTTGTTTTAACTTTCTTATAGTAACTACACTCAAGACTAAAATAAAACATCTTCAGTGGTTTCTATCAACCAAAAACCTCTTCTTATCCTTTGTCTCCTTTTGGATAGTTGGACATCAGACGTCGTGGCCAAGGGTAAAAGGAATGTCCATTGTGACCTCACTCCGAATGGGGAGAAAGTTACTAGTGAAAGATGTGCTAAACATTTTAAACTTAATGATTTAACATATACCCAGCCTCGAACCCCTTCTCGTTAAACATAAAAAGAAAACTGTCATTAAATACAGAGAGTACAAAAATGAAAAATAAGATTCGTTAAAATGATATACCAAATTCACACCCACAATATTCCAGAAAATATCAATTTTTTTTGGTCACAAAAATATTCTTCCATTTCGATCCAAATGCCTTCCCCTGTAAATTTGCTGCCCCTGGCAGGGGTCATCCGGTTTGTCCGGCCTTAGAGTCTCCACCCTTGCTATTACATCAGGTGTACATTTGACCGAATATTGGGTTGTCATGACTATGTAATTATCAACCATACAAAACCTAAATTAATATTCTGATCGAAATACATGTTTCCGTTGAGTTTTTCGTTGGGGGCAATTTAGCGATCTAGTCTGGGATGGGACATCTTTAAATTTTTCCACGTGGACTTTCAGAGTTTGTAAAGGAAAGAAATCTAAATATTAAATGAGAGATCTTCGCGCACCCCCCATAATGATGCTGGAGACCTACATGTCCACGGATCCCAGTTAAAGAACCGCTATTTTATACTATGTTATCGTATACTTTGAGAATCGCGTTTTTTAGTAATGATAATCTTAAGTTCCAATGATCATCTAATGATTCATCTTAATGAATCCTGTATAGATATCTGTGACTGAATAATTTACTTTAATTTCTAATTTGTTTACTAGAAAATATATTATGAATTGTCATATATGCCATTGTCAAAAACATCGTTGACCGGAATATATCGAGTTGAGAAAATGCTTGTGCTAATGGATACTAAGTCTTTATTTAAAAGATATTTTATATATTCTTCGAGTTTTAGAAAAATTTAATTAGACTGGTTATGTGCACCGCACAATGATATTACACAAAATGAGAATAATTAACATAGATTTAAAGCTGGATCTAGAGATGTGAAATGATCTAAACAAATACAAAATAATTCGCTAAAAAAATTGAAGAATTTCCATATTATACAAAGTTTTTTTTTAAAAAATTAAATAAAAATATACTTTTAAAAATATACTTAACTGTTGGATTTTAAAAAATCGTCGCAAGGTATACTTTTTTATTGTTTTATTTATTATATCAAAATAATACGTGCTTTTTTTAATTTTATCTGATTTTTTAAGTGGTTTCGGTAAGTATCTTTCAGAGAATATAATGTAATAACATATAGTGCTTTCAAAATTGGTAGCATTAACTTATTTTTCATAAAAATATAAGGTAATCACATAACTCATTTTTAAAATATTAAAACATTTACATGAACTAGAACATATCTGTCATATATATATATATATATATATATATATATATTTCTAATGGCGCTGCGCATTGGTATTTGTCTTGCAGACCTGGTACATACCCTGGGAGCTGGTGTCACTTGCGTGGCACCATATAGGTGGAATAACAATCATCGCAAGTAATTTTGATGGTTGCCTTTCTTCCCAGAGGGAGGCACCTGGAGATCTGGAGATGCGAAATTGAACTAGGAATTATAATTTTCCGAAAACACCTAAACCAATATAAAATTTTTAGGGACCTTTAACACGCCACGCACAGTTTGGTTATGGTGCTGTTGACTTTTGCATCATGAAGATCCATCGACTTTAGTGCGGGGCCTGTAACCTTATGAGTACAAGGCCAGCGACAAACCGAATCCGCTAAAACCACCCAGCCAGCATGCACATTTTATTCGCCCTGTCTTGTACGGTGGTGATTAAAAGAATACGTTATATATATATATAGCTAACCAATTACTTCTAAAGTTTGAAGCCCAACAAAAATGAATTGGATTTTGTTTCGCAGAGACAGGTAATAATTTATCGATATGCAGAAAATCTTCATTCTTTATAACGATGATACGAATTGATGAACTTCTATTATCCAATTCACTACATTCCAATGATACTAATGAATATAAATTTAGATTCATAATTCATGCTCAAAAAGATTTTGTTACATTAATGGATGGTTTTGAGAACGTCGTTTCTAGTAATAAATTTTCTGAACAATTGCGTAAATGTCTAAACTGGGGGATATTAATGAGCCCTAAAATGAATTGTGCAATTAAATGTGGCTCTTCGCTGCAAAGATTCATTGCAAAGAATTTCAAAGACCATTTGAATATTTTCTAGGTAATACTAGGGATTGTTACAACTTCAGTTGTAAATATTTTTTGCTAGACACTTCGGGAAGTAATAGATATATTAATTAGTTCCAGCTAGAATGTCATAATTAATTATTTCAGAATTCCTGAAAATCCATTAAAGTACTTTGAATAGCATTGGTAATAAAATTCTTTAATTAAGGGAGATAAGGCGTAGCGTTAAAATATTATCATGGTACCAGGAAATAAATCAAGAGGTTCCGTATACTTCTGAATATTTTAAAGTAGTTGTGTTGCTTTAATATTAATTGAAACTGAAATCTACTTTTACTCTCAGAGGCTTTGCCTTCGTTAAAAAAGAATATTTTAGCACATTTTTATAAATATACGATTAAAAGAATTTCACGTATGTATTTGGAAGATGCCTTTTGATAGTATTTTGTTTAAATATTTGTGCAGTCCAGTGTATTCATTGACATGATTTGATTTTAACTAACGTCGCACTCTGAAGTAATCAAGGCTTATTGACAACGTACCTTGCAAATTTGAACCACGGTTAAATAACGAGGGTGATACTTGAGCTGGCAAACTCCTCTCTCAAGTTCCGCACCAACGTAGCGGGAGAATTCAGAGCCTCGGCATATTTACATTATCTCAATGTCAACAAGTAATATGTGACTTAATTCAAGTCAATTCTACTTCATTAGAAAAACGTAATTGGTGCTATCTTGTGGGAGCCAGTTCTACCTTCAGCAGATATAACATAGAACAAATTTAAAATTAAAAATGACAATTTACTAATAAATTAATATTTGAGAAAAACTATACATCAAGTGTCATCCACTACAAGTTAAAAAATGTATTTGTGAACCTGAATGGATGAATGGAAAGTACATTATTAATTGAACAAGAAATACATATATAAATAAACATATATAGAGAGAAAGTGAACTAATAGTATGAATTGAGAAAACTAAACAGAAAATTTGTGGTTAAAATAAACTTGAAATTTGAAATCATTTTAAAATCAGTTAATAAAAATAATTATTTATATAATCGAGAAATAACACTGGCATTCAGCCGATTTACATTTATTTATGTACAGATGTACATATAAATAAAATCTATTGAGATTTTAAAAAATTACTTGTTTATTTATTTCAAGTTTTAGTTAAGAAATAGATAGTTACAAAATATGTGAACTGAAGTAATAAAAATTGGGGTGCGTTTATTAAAATATGTTTTAAAAATATTGAAATATATGAGTAAGAAAAAACATTTTTTCTCTGAATATGATTACAAGGAATATTAATTAAAGTTTCACTTAATTTTTTCAATAATATTTATAATAAAAATTTCGACATCTTACCTCTTTTCACTTTAAAACATATTAAAGCGAATTTTATTAATTTGTTTCTTAAGGATTATTTAAGGAAAAGCTGTCATGTGTTGACTTAAATTTTTATATTTTTAACATCAGAAAGCTCTAAATCGGTTATTGTATACTATATGTATATATTTCTAGAAATTTTGAGATTAATGTAATCAGTATTTCATTTTTCAGTTCTCCTTACGTTAGTCTACAATAAAAATTTAATTTGAAAAAAATTAAGATTGATTATATAAATTAATGAAACTTTTTTAATTTTATCTTAAACAGGTTGGTATGAGTTTAATTTATAAAATGGTGTCATTTGTTATAATTTGGAATAAAACAATTATGAATATTATTCTGCTTATTCGTGAAATGCTAAATTACTTTTTTTTTTTTTAAATTTAAAATGACAGTGATTAAAAAATATATAAATCCGTAAAAAGTATAAGATTGCATGTTAAAAAAAGTGGGATTTATCTCAAATACTTATTTTAATTTATCCATAAGAAACTAAGCTCTTTCATATTCTTGTGATACTTTTCGAAAAAAAATTACAACTTTAAAATTTTGTATATAATTACACTCAAGAAATCAATTTTTTAAGTATTTATTCAAAACTAAACGCACACGAAAAAGATTTTCTTTTTATTAAAGAATGAAAAGACTCCCTTTTTTGGTTCCTTTTCTAATGTGTAAATATAACTAAGAATGCATTGCTTCAAATATATTTTTATCGTTTGATAAGTTATTTTTATTTGCCAATTGCTGCTTTTGTGAAACTAATATAATTTGAAAATCGTTTTCTTCCTTTTTGAAAAAGAGAAAAATTTGCTCGTAGTTTTTTTTCAAAAATATCTTTTTAGAGACTAAAAGTTCGATAAATGAAAATTTTGATGTTATTATATCTATTTTACTTTTTTAGCTATAATGTTTGAAGGTTTTTCAAATAATCTTACCTTTTTTCTTAATCAATATTACTCTTCAACTGAAAAAAAACTGTATAGAATTTCATCTTAAGCTGATAAATCATTCTAAATACATACAAAAATTCTCATAAATATATTTCAATAGGAAAGTAAGTAATGTCTAGCAAAAAGACGTTTTAGGAAATGATATTTGGAAAAATATAATTTCTTTTAGATTCAAAGAAAAAAATTAAAGATAATGGTACTTATTTCAGTTTAAAATGCTTAGAGGTTATAACAGAACATATGAAACAATTTTATGAAGAGAGTGTGGGAATTTTGAAACCATTTCTTCGTTTTATAAGTTGTTACTAAAGAATTGATAAAGACTGCATTAGAAATTTTGTCATTTAAACATTATCTTTTCACTTTAAAAAACTCTAAGTGTTTCAAGAAAACAGAAAGCATTTGCAAAAGCTAAGTGCTTTTTACATTTATTTAAACTTTAAGTATGCATGGATTTTTATTTAAAAATGAGAGAATTCGTTGCAATTTAGAAGGGATGCGAAGAATGAAGCTTTATTTTTAGAATAAAAATATTATATTTTTTTTAATAGAATATTTTGAGATTACTTTTACAATAAAAAAATATTTTATTTTTATTTTTATGAACAAAGCATTTATTATTCTGCATGTTAAAATATCAATATATTCCATACAAGAAGCAAAAATTATTATGCGCAATATTTTACGTTTGTATATTGTTTGTATGAAAATAATCGAAAATCTTTTTACAAAAAATTAGAAATATTGCTACAAATTTACAAAAAGAGAAGTACCGTGTATTGCCGAATGCAAAAATGTATAAGCAGAAAGTGCATCTTTTGCTTAAAAATTTACCCAAAGTTTGAAATTTGCATATAAGGTGAACTGAAAAAAAGAAATCATGTAATTTTTAAGCATATTGCTATGAGGGTAAAAATGTTGCCCAGAGGTTAAAAAAAGGTCAACTATTTTCCAATAAAATTGCTATGAAGCAAAACGCCAGACGCAAAAAAAGGCCAATTTATTTATTTATTTTTATCTTATACAATACTTACGTTAGTTTTGGTTTCCCAAGCTACTTTTTGGTCTAAGAAATGAGTTCGTAAAGAAATTTGAACACGCAAATAATTTTAAACTACAGGTTCAGACTAGCGTTCCTTTTTCCCCGGGGAAACCAGGATCCCGGCTCCCGGATTTTTCTTAATTGCAAGGGTTTTCCTCCTTTTGGGTATTCCAGGGAACGAAATGTGGCTAAAACAATTAATGATCTTGCTAATTTTTTACTTGACTGGGGAATTTCGACCTCCGCTATAAATTTTAGCTGACCACTTTGTTGCAACTTAGACCACCGACCTCAACTTCTTGTAAGGAGAAATGTTCGTTGGGACGTCCCGAAATGGATAAGAGCGTAATAAGAGGAAGTGTATCACCCACATAGAGTTAATAAGATTTTTTTTCCACTTGCTGAAGGGAGTAATAATATATGGAACTATCTGTCCTGATGAGTTCCGTCCTGTCTTCCAACATAGCTTTGACAAATAAAATCATTTAGTTTTTAAAGGAGGGAAATTCTTGTAGTTACTAGCACGAAGAATTCGGGTCCAAAATATGTTATCTTGATTTATGTGGATAACATAAATACTAATACTTACAACTTTTTTTATTTCATGTGCTAATTTAATACTTTTCCTTCCCGATACTTGTTTTCATTATAAGCTATTTAAATGAATCAGTAGTATTTGAAGAAGAGAATTAACCCAACACTGTTTGGGAGAAAAACAACTTGCGAACTGCCAAAAAGTTTTTATTTTTATTATTGGATAGTTGAACGAATAAAATTCAGCATTTCTTAAGAAAAAGTGTTTTTTTTAGTTCAAAAATTGGTGAAAAAGCAAATATTATTTTTAGTTGGATTAATGCAATATCAAAAAGTTTGGAAGAAAATATGAAGTTGCTGCTGTTTTTTTTAAATGATTAACAAATAAAACTGTTTGATTAGACGTTAAAATAATAGTGACAAGAGTTTTTGCGGGAAGACGAATCCCCGGCCCAATTTTTTGCGCTCAGAAGAGATCACCGGAAATTTTGGGAAAAAATCGTTAACTTTGGACGAAAAATTGGGAAAAAACAAACTCAAAACAAATCCCTATATTGTTCAGTCAAAAAATTTTTAGTTTGGGACAAGAAAATTAAAGTAAAAATATAATTTTTTTGACTCAACAGAAAATCAATCGTCAAATATTATAAAACAGGGTGGGGTTTAAAAAAACAATTTCCTCAGCATCATCTAAAAACTGAATAATTTTTTCTACTTCTTTTTTTCTGCATTCATAACAAACCCAAAAAACTGGGATGAGTGATAAAAGCATAGATTGCTTATTTTTTTACTTAAATCACACATCCCTTTAAAAAATGAATAATCAATATGTGTTTTATTTGTGTCTTTTTTTAGCTAAACATACAAATGAATTTTAAATTTTTTAGTTAATTATGGGTACAATTGGTTTTTATAATTATTATCGACCCAAATTTAAAAAAGAACTTGTTTTTTAAAGGTTTTTTAGAAATTCGATGCTTTCCTGATTTTCGAGAATGACTTTTACGTTCAAGAGTTTTCTCGGAAAATTTCCCCAAAAAAGGGACAAAGACCCAGAAACTGGGGGTTCGGGGCATACCAATGAGTGAATCGCTTTCTACAAGATGGATATTTAATGGTTTCAGGTTTTTAAGGGGTTTCAACGCGGGGGAAAAAAAACGCCAACCACTAACATCTTGCCGTGACCATCCCTTTTTTGCAGCTATAAATGTTCGGGAAAATAATTCAAATAGAATCTTCCCAAAACTTTTCATCAATAAAACAATGAGCAAAAAAGGTCGAGATCAATTCGAATTTCCAACCAAAATGCATCTAATTCTCCGCGATATTCTTTTTTGAGGAAACAACCCTTGCATTTTTTTTACCATGGGGGAGTTAGAAAATTTAAAAAGACGTATTCCATAAAATTTAATACATACATTTCCCAAATATATTCCAAAAAAAATTTTCTTTCTTTTTTTAGTGTTTCATTCCTTTTTAATTTATCATTTAATAAAAAAAAACTTTTAACTGAAATGTAAAACCAAATAAAAAGAGTATTCAATTTTACAAAGGGTGCCCGGGCTAAAAAATTTTCCAAAAAAATTTATGGTTTTTTATTACGGAGCTGTCCATCAGAATGTAATAAACTAATTTATGGATTGGAAAACCCCTCCCGGGAAATTTTTTTGGGGCCCCCTCCGATCCCCGGGTGCATGTGTGCGCATTTTATTCAATAATCACAGACGATAAACTTGTTACAATGTTTACATTAGGGGGGGCGTGGACGCAACAGCAAAAGGTGCAATGCGTGCTTTGGTTAACGGAATTTGGGGCAGTCACGCGGGACAGCGATGTGTTTTGAACAGAATGGAATGTCCCTACTGGCTTGCCTAATAGACTTATCAGAACTCCCACAAAAAGGGGAATCAAAAGATCAACAGTGTCTTATATCGCGAAGACAAAAAGGATACTTTCCCGGTTTTTACAACCCACGTTCCAGTCTCCTGTAAAGGTTTTTTCCCCTTGGTAGATGGAAATTTTTTTTTGTCAGGGATCAAAATTCCATTCTGTTCGAACAAGCATGACTGATTTAAATTCCCTTAACCATTACATCTTTTTCTGTGACATCCCATCTTTTCTAATGAAATCAATTTAAAAAGTTTATAGTCCGGGGGTTGCCTAATAATGGGGCACAAGTCCCGGACGATCGGGAAAAAACCAAAAAAAATGGAGGTTTTCCAAAACTGGATAATTGGTTTTTTTCCTGATGAGTAGTTCCGTAATAATAAGCCATAACGTTTGAATACTTAAACCCGGACACCCTGTATATGCTGTTATATGTTTTTTAAAGAAGCCATACATCTTGATTTATTTTGAACACTAATAACCTACACAGTTACTAAAAATCTTAAACACTCCAAAATAGAACCGAAGATAAAAATGATATATTTTATAAAAAGTCATATTTATCCTTTTTTCGTTTTATCGAAAAAAAACCCCCTCAACAATCCCTTATACAAAACAAACCACTTTTAAAATTTACTATTTTCTATTTTGGGTTTCAAATGACAAATTCTTTTTTTTCGTCTACTAATGGGGAAATTTTTTCCCCCACGGCAAAAGATAGCAACTTATTTTAAATCCCTTTTTGTTTGTTTTAAATCCTTACTCCGCATAAAAAAAAAATTTAAGCTATTAAGAAAATTGAAGTGGTTCTGTTTCTCAAATGAAAAAGTGATATTTCAGAAAGGCCTAGTCTTGTTAAGAGATTTTCTGAAAATGAATGTACTATTCTTTTTAGTAAGCAGAACATTACGGGAATAAAAATTTTAAAAATTTTAATCTCCAAATTAAAAAATCAGCATTTCTACTTGAATATTTGTGTTTGAAATCGTTTTTTTGAAAAAAATGTTGTCTTGAAGTTAAAAGTTGGGAAATTTAAAAAATTTGTTCAATTCTTAAGTGTTGAAAAATGTTTAGTCATTTTTTTAAAAGTTTTGTAAAAAACAAAAAGTTAAGTGGCTGTATTCGGCGCCGTTGGCTGTTTGGGGGAGATTCTTTTAAGGGATCCGATGGAAAAAGTCATTTTCGTCAAAAATACATTTTCTTTTTATTTGTTATGTTTAAAATTAAACGATTATCTTTCTAAATCTGCCTTTTTGGCTGTAAAGTGATAATTAGAAAAGTTACAGTTGTTTAAAATATTATCACAGTGGTGAAATCAAACCGGAAGGAGGTGAAATCGAAACCGGAAGCTGACAGCTTAACCATGCTTTTACCCATAATTTTGCAATTTCAACCCATTATAATTTTAAAAATAATTCCTGACAATTTTTTAAAACTATTTTATTTCAGTACCAATTTCAATCTTTTAATTGACTTTGCAGGATTGGCAACATCTGTTTCCTTCTGACTCATATGTTTTGTTTTGATTTGAATCTACGAATGTTGTTCCCAGGGAATCCAATGTTCGAGGAGCGCCTGTGAGTTAACGTGAGCTTACATCGTTCCTGAACAGTGTGCGGTCGATTGGAAAGGTTGAAGAGGTGGTATACTATTTTCCCCACAAGTCTCAAAAAGGTTGTATCCTTTATTTATTATTATTATTTTAGTTGGTTCCCTCTTTCAGAGCAAGTAAGAGGGGTTCTTTTCCACTTCCTTTTGGTTTGATTTTTAGTAATTTTCCACCTCCCTAAGATTCAAGCTGAGTCATTCCAGTTTTTCTCATCACCGATGTTGAGGAACAATCTATAAACACTAATATTTCAATAATGGAATCAGAAATTTCAAAATTCTTTTCAGATCTTCTGTAAGTATGGAAATCATTTTACGAGCTGGGCAAAAAATTATATCTGAAATCAATATATTAGTAGAAAGTAGTCAAGGATCCTCTCAGATTCCAAAATCCAACCCACAGATATTACATGCAGAAATAAAGAATAAAATTGCTCGTCATGAGAGAACATAAGAAGTATGTCTTTACCTGTAATGGAAAAATAAGATTTTCTTACGCCAGACCCAGTATGGGCAGCACAAATACTACCCTTGAAAAAAAAAAAATTTTGCAAAACGTTTCTGCTAAAACCATTGATTCTTGGGAGGGAATCACATCTAGATTCCTGATTTATGAGATTCCAATTTGATATATCTCTGGATGAGATTGCAAAAGAATTCATAAGAAACCAATAATTTAGGAAATAATAGAAATGTGAGAAGATTTATTAAAAAGGACTCGGCAACAATTTCATCAATATTAATCACAATAATGGGACAATCCTACCGGAAACTATAAAACTGTGGTTCATTAATCACAAAAATCCAAAATTTCATAGGATAAAACCCAGACAATGTACAACCTGTTTCCAGTTTCCCTGCATTCTACCAGATTTTGCCAAAAACAGCAATATGTATCAACTTCGTGGTGTATCGCATCCAGAACAATAAGTTCTAATAACTCGAGATGCATAAATTGCAAAGGTGATCACCCAGCTAACTCAGTAAACTGCTCTGAATATATAAAAAGAAAAAAAAGATATTAGAATTGAAATGTGAACAACATCTACATTGGGAGTAGCGCGAAGAAGATTTCGTAATAAAAAGACATCCTATTCTGCAGCAATCCAGAATAATACAGTTATTTCAAATATGCAAGACCATCTAGAAAAAAACTAGGAAAACATGCTGACATCTTCCAAAACAATTTTAGAAAAGCAACCCCATTAATTATAAGCTTTTCAAAAAACAATGGAATCGGTTCTCTTTCCCACCTTAGCAAGATTTTGAAATGGGAAAATCAAGCCACTCCCCATTACGAAAAAAAAAAGCTCTAGGTAACAAATCCTCAATCCATAAAACACGTGCATCTTAGTGAAAGTGATGCATCCAAATAACATAGACATAGGATAAATATGGAATTATGATGGGTTTTTAAATACTCTCCTTTTTTTCGAATTTTGATTTGGGGCTAATTGTTGTCTCTATTGTTTATTTTTCTTCCTCAAAGGGAGTGATAGTTTTCTAATTAAATTTTTTTCTTTAATATTTATGAATATAATCTCAATGGAATTGTAGAGGCCTCAAAAAATAAATCCATATGGTTAAATATCCTCCCTTTCTGAAGCAGATATCTAGATTTTCAAGAAACCTTTTATCAATTCACGATAATATATATTTCCCTCTACAAAACAATTTTTAGAAAAAGACAGGAGAAGACAGGATCAGGGTGGTGGTTTATAATAGCTATTCCCCTTCAAATATTTCTAAGTAATAAATAGATTCCTATATAGTTTCAAAAAATCAAAGATTTAGGAAGAAGTCCTCGCAATTAAAAATAGATGTTCGAAATATTTCATTTTTATATTGTAAATATTTACGCTCCACGGGGATTTAATATTATATTGATTAAATCTTTTCCTTGAATCCCTAACGGCTCCAATATTCATTTTTGGTGATTTTAACCTTCCATCACCCGATGTGGGATCGAATCACACCTCAAGGTATAGTAAATTGAATTTGCTTAACGGATTACTGATTCTAATTTAGTTCTTCTTAATACGACTGTTCCTTACATATAGAAGTTCAGCAGGTACAGCATCATACATAGATCTCACAGTTTGTTCTTCAAGCATGTCTGGATACTGCAATAGTTATATTTTAGATAGCTCTTTTGAAAGTGATCATTGAAAGTGAAAGATTTTTTCTAAACGCTGTCAAAATTTTTATATTAAAAATCAACTAAGTAGTAAAGCCTTGAAAAGGATCAATGCACTGAAGGGTATGGCATATAAACATTATGGGCCGAGATCAAGAGATCTCTCATTAATTTAGTTAATAATAGCATATGCAGTTTTTTTTGCTACATTTGTCACATTATAAATAAATGGTCTGAAAATCAATTAAAACCTTCAATGTTATTCAAACCAAAGCCCTCCGAATTGCCTTGTGTTCCCCAATGGACCCCAAATATTGTGCTCCTAAAGTTAGCTGGTCAAGAAGTTTTGTCAAATAAAATTAGAAGATTGAAACAAGTTTTTATTACCAAATCTCTAATAGAGATTTTTTTCCTCTTTATTACAATAACCCCGAGACAATGAATCTTAATGTTTTGGAAGAAGATAAAATAATATCATTAGTGTACTTCATGATTTAAATGTTGACGATGATCAAATTATTTCAACCGATTAATCACCTTTTTAGACCTTCCATGCAAAATTTATATCAATAGTTTTAAATTTCAAGATAAAACCTACCGATTCCTGCAATAAGCGTTCTATTTGATGAAACGATCGAACATAAATTTCAAAAGTTTTTATTATCGCTACTGATGCTTCGAAAAATCACCAAATTACTTGATAGCAGGTATATCAAAAATCTTCATTTGCTTACAGAATCAATCATTACAACTCTGTTTTACTGCAGAAGCTTTGCTATTTGTCAAGCTTGATGATCTGGTGGATTCTAATGTAAATTTACTTCTCTTTTTCGGGTAGTCTTTCTGACCTTTCTGCACTTCAAAATTACTTCGATCAAATCCCATAAGGTAATTCCATAGACTCGCTAGTAAAATTTACATGTTATCTAACTACATTAATCAGTTAATTTGCTTTTGATTCCGGGGCATTCAAAAATTAATTGGGAAAGAGCAAGCGGATAATCTGCAAGATCGGTCACGGAGTCCAATGTTTACATTGACTGGATTTGCCTCAGAAGACATTCATAAAAATATATATCAAAATAGAATTCAAAAATAAATGAAAATACTACTTAAGCAAATATTTTGAAAATTGGGAAATATTCCACCATTGAATATTTTTCAAAGTGGACAGAGAATCGAAGAGAAGAAATTTTAAGCACTCGAATCTTCAGTAAAATGATTATCACCCAGGCCTTCTACATAAATTTAACTTACAATAATGAACGG
>BMAV01025534.1:1865-17094 GCA_019973955.1 Trichonephila inaurata madagascariensis
AAGATCGATTTTGAAAAATATTTTTTTAGGGGGACAAAATATTTGATCTATTTTCGGAAATATTATTGGGCGTAGATTTGGTATTTCATTTAACGTATCTTCCTTCCTTATTTTGTACTCTGTATGTTTAATGGCAGTTTTCTTTTATGTTGAAACTTAAGAGTTCGCGGCGGGAGTGCATGTTCAATCATGAAATTCAATAAGTTTACACATCTTTCACTAGTAACTTTCTTCTCATCCCGGAATAAGGTTACAATGGACATTCCTTTCACCCATACCACGTCCGGTGTCAGCTATCCAAAAGAGGACAGGAGCAATAAGAGTTTTTTGTTGACAGAGACTCTCAGGAGATATGTTTTATTTTAGTCTTGAATGTAGTTACTATAAGTTAAAATAAACGTTTGTATTACCACCATCAGTAGACTCTTTTTAGAAGAAATTGGCAAGCTGAAATGGGCGATTCCTTCTCCTATACTTTACCCTTTTGAAATAATAACAGGTAATTATGTCCGTAATTTCAAATTATTTTGTATTTTACTTAAAATAATATGTATATATGTAATAACTCCAATAATTTAATTGTAATAGCTCTTGCATTATTTAATGTACAGTCCTTCAGGACAACCATGTAATTATTTTATTTGGTTACCCGCCTACCGGGGACTTTTGAAACTATTTCCATCCACCTCCTAAATCACGTGATGTCTTGCTGCCTATAAATACCGAGATCTGGAAATTGCTCGCTGTCTTCTCTTCTGCTCTCGCCTCTCTGCAATCATGTAGTCAACCGGCTGCCGCGCTTTGTGTGTTTGTGTGTTGTCTTTGTCTGCTTTGTGCCGTAAAATCTTTATTGTTGTAAGATGTATATATGTTTCAAGAAGTGCAATAAATGGGAGTTAATCCTTTCAAGATTTTTGCTTCTTCAATAATACAGTATCATTCACACACCACCGGTCACGCCCTACCTTTGGTTCGCCATGTTAAAATCAACCACTCGCCACGACAAATTATGTCACACAATAAGTTTTATAGTTACATTTAAATATAATATTGTTATGCTGCCTTTCTGTTCGCAAAGAATTATTCATGTTTCATAGGTGTGTATCTATGTGAACAATTTATCTTTTTAAATTATAAGTTTTTGCTTTAGAGAGAAGGGTGGCATTTTTCATTTTTGTCCAGGGCGACAAAACTGCTAGAGCCGACCCTGTCATAATAAAAGGACACATTTTGATTCCTTATCCATCAATACATTCTGCTGGTTTTGTCGTATCCCGCACCATATAATTTTAATCAAGCACACTTAAGCACACTTCATTACAAAAGTAACCTATACTCTTTTCTTGTACCTTTTGAACTGAAATCGCACATTAATTCCGATGCATCATGGTTGTTTTTTTTTATGCGGAAGTTGTCATTCGCTGGCAGACTGACGATGAGTGAGAAAGTTCAAATGTGTGCCGTCGGATTTTCATTTTTGATAAAATGAAAGAAAACTTGAACAGTATTATGGTATTGAGTTTCGGGTAAAACTTATGGATATCCGGGACCCAGACAGATTAGAAAACCACCAGAAAAAGAATTACCGTAAAATCCGGCGTATAACGCGCACCTATACTTTCATGCTGATTTTTTTTTAATTTTGAGGTATATTCGTCGTATAACGCGCACCCCCTTTTTAGCGAAGATATCTGAAACATTAGTATACATTGCTTTTATGTTTTGAAGTAATTTATTCGAGGTTTTTTCACAGACTTTTGAAAAATTAGTATACTTCTAGAACTATAACTCTTTTTTGGTTCGTAAGGCAAGTCGTTTCTTTCAGATAAACAGTGTTTCACTGCATGCAGAAGTAAAAATTTTTTTACGCTCATCTCTTTCGTTATTTTTAAGGCAATTGTTTTTATACCCGGCGTATAACGCGCACCCTTAAGTTTCGATCTTATTTTTTGTGTTCTAAGTGCGCGTTATACGCCGGATTTTAAGGTACATTTCATCAGAGCGGAGACGTTTCACAGAATGCAGCTGACCATCTACGCAAATAATCAAAAGAAACCACTTTGGACCACTGGTGCCGAAAATGGCAGAAGAATTGAAAACAGAGAAAGTAACCATTTTGAAGGTGATTAAGCAAGAATGTTGTAGATAGATAGATGTTGTTTTTTTTATAGATTTAAGCTTTTTTCTTTTTTATGAATAAAAGAATGAAAGTTGGATTTTTCCCCCTGCTATGTAATTCTAAGAATTCTTTATTGTAGAATTTTTAAAAAGTAACAAACGTTTCAAAAATATTTGTAGAAAATATCTAAAACACTTTTTTTAGAGTTCATTTCCCTTATATTTTGAGTGGGGAAAAAAAAGTAAGAAAATCAAACTACACCTTTCTGTAACATTCGTTAAGTGAAATTCAGTTTTGGATAAAAGATCTATTTTGGGATTTCACATATGGCTTGCTATAAGACTTCATACTCTGAAAATAATAAAAGGAAAGTACATACGTTTGTCTATGCGTAATAAACTTTTTTTATACAAATAAAGCAGAATTTAAAAAGGAATTGGACGCTAAAAGAAATGTTTTGTTATTCAGGTATTTTTTGATTTGAATAAAAGTTCTTTAAACTGCTTTTATTTTCCCGTGAATAAAATTTTCCAAATAAATAAAGTCAAAAAGAGATCAAAGTTTATTCCGAATCTTTTTTAAGATTCATATTTATAATTTTTTTTCTATTATGAAAAAACTTCTTATTCATGTTAAATATAACCAGTAATAAAAATGCTATTGTTTTTTTTTAGTAGAAACAATGCCGTCTGAGAGCTAGATATGTTTTTTTTAGGAATCCAGAATATTCATTTCCAAGTACGTCTTTGAACAAAATTGCTTTCCAAGAAATTGAAATGGAAAGCTGAATGCGGGCAACGCCCACTGAAATGCATTCACAAACATTACAAACAAAACTTAAAAGAATTTTTTTTTCATTATTTGCTGATGTATTTTACGTACTTCAATTGAGTTACATATTATACATAACCGAAGAAAAACAAAACAAAATTCACATGAATAAAACAATGGAATATATCCTTTTATTAGCTTCCAAAAGGGTTGCTGCTTTAGCAGTCAATAAATTGTGCTTTATCACTTTTCAAATATATTCACCAATAATTAAATTTATTTTCAAAAATATGTTATGTCTGTGACAGATTTCTGTTATGATTCATAATGGATTAAATTAAAACTCATGCTTAAAAATTAAACAATAATTTATTAATAGATTGATGTATTACAGTAATACAGAGTTTCTCAAACTGTGGGGCACCCCCCCCCCCTGGGGGGAGGTGATAACCTTACAAGGGGGGCGCGAGCATATCAAAAAGTCAAAAATAAAAGATAGCAAAGTTACTGAAAAGAAGCAAAACAAAATACATTCTGACATAATTAAAAAGTAAAATACACTTTTACATTGATATAATATACTTATAGATGCATCTGTACTACATAATGTATTTGATAATTAATTTATCAATACTAAGTTAGGAACAAGATAAATAATTACTAGTGACTCCCATGGGCTGGTCATGTACAAAATTATACACAAAATTTAATACTTATCTTAATAATTTGTACGGTTTATAATTAAAGTCATATTGTAGCTTTAGCATGTAGCTTTTAGTACGTTAATTTTGAAATCAATTCATTGTTATTGTATGGAAGGAAAATTGGGGAGGCGCGATGAAAATTGGGTCGCAAGTATTGAAAGTTTGAGAAGCACTACAGTAATACTAAGGTGACCAACCGTCCTCCTTTAGGGAGGATAATCCTTCCTCGAAAAGTGTCCTCCTACTTGTCCTCCTTTTTCAATATTTTAAAACTAATCTGTTGATCTCTGTATTCAGAGATGCCAGGCCGAACTATAAGTCTTATTTTTAACGATTTTGTCCTTCAATACAAATGACGTTTCGAAGAAAATTTATTCCTTTAATAATAAAAAGAAAATAGTCTTCTTAAAGAATCAAATCCGGACATCACGGAAAATTTTACCAAAGAAGTGCAGAATTTTTACCAAATATGTTTCCAATATGTCAAAGAATGGTCTGAAACAAATATCACAGGAAATAATAGTTTTCAATGGTGTTTTTTGACTACATCCCAAGTAAAATGGACAGATATAGAAAATTGTTTAGAGAAACTGAGTTTTTATCGAAAGAAATGTCTGATATTAAAATCGATGACAATTGCCTGTTTGAAGAAATAAGAAGACTGAAATGCATATTAAATTCTAATAAATTGGAACAATTTGAAAATCAGCATGCTGAAATTGATAAAAGATGGGTGGAAAGACTTAACCACTTCAAAAATGAACACTTTCTATGTGATAATTTAGTTATTCTTGTTGAATTTACGTTGTGCTGCCCTGGAACTAATGCAGAAGTTGAAAGAGTTTTTTCAGTTGGTAATGATTTTTGGACAAATGAGAGAGAAATCAAGATTGAATGTTGATATTTTAGCTGCAGTACTTACCGTAAAATTCATTATGAAGGATATATTTTGCTCCGAAATTTCCGATGTACTAGAAAATGATATATTGACAAAAAATATTCAGTGGGGAATTACTCGTTTAAGTAAATAATTAAAAGGAATGCAAGCGTAATTAGCGTATTTTTATTTGAATTAATAAAATGTTTCATATATTTACGTTGTAACTTTTTCTTAAATTTTTCGCACGGGCCCGTCCTCCTTTTCATTGTAAAAAAAACTGGTCACCTTAGTAATAGAGCATTAATGTATTAATGTAATTTTAGTAAAAGGAAAAACTGAAAAAGAATCAAATTACTAAGAATTTTAAGGCAGTTGTGAGGCTGTGATGTTTGTGTCAAGAACTGTTTCTTCCTCATTTAGCTTTCTTCTTAGCATATTTTTTTAGGTAGCAGGATTTTTCACATTAAACTTTTAGATAAAACAAGATTTGGTGAAGATTATTTCCTAAGGTCACCAATTCAGTAACTTAACGACAGAAATATAATCATAGTAGGTGTGAATAATGATAGCCAAAAAATTTATTCCTTTATTCTTATAATTCAGTCATTCTCAACCTTCTTTTAGTTGCGGTACACTTTAAACAATTTCTAAATTTGGCGGCAAACTGACAATAAAATAAGTTTAAAAGAATTTGACTTATCTATGACGCATTATGTAAAATAGTTTATGAGAGTAATTTTCAATGCAAAATAAAACAATATGTACGACAAAGCCAACAAAATGTTCTTTGAGTAATTAATTACAAATTAATTATAAGAATACATTTTTAATGCGAAACTTGAGCATAGATGATTTTTGATAATTTCGTTTATATTTGGTCGTAAAAATGATAATGCCATTCTCATTTCGTCATCTACATTTAAAAGTTTCGATCTTTTTTCGTTTTTATATTTGTTATTGCGGAAGATTTGAATTCACACACAAATAAGATGTAGAAAATTGTTACAATATTTTCAAAGATTTTTTTGGCTATTATGGGTTAATCGTCTCTAAGTTTAATCCAAAATGAATTAATTGACTCTTTCGAATGTTTTAAAATTAAATCTCTATTATTACAGAACGAAAGTCTCAAAGTTAAAGTTAATTCCTATACAGATGAATGCGTTTGGATTAAGAACCCAATCAAATTCTTTTATATCTAAAATGAACAAAATCAACAATAAATTTCATGAATAGTTTATTTCTATAATACGGCCAAATGATTGGGTTCCTATTTTTTTCTCGCAGAAGATTAATTAATAATTTAAAAAACATTTGGCGGCATACTTCAAGAATTTGGCGGCACACAAAAGTGCCGCGGCACAGTTGTTGGGAATCACTGTTATAAATAGCTCCAATGAGCAGAAAGATCTTCAGGTAAATTATAACATCTTGAAAATAAACAAAAAATAGTTACATATTAAGTTTAACTGGCGTTGATTATGCATTATAATTCTCTTCTCCAACTGAAAAAACATATTTAGAATAATTACAAGAGATACCAACTTGAGCAGCATAACTTAAACAACAAACGATTATATATCAGTAAAAAAATTAAGTAATGAGATAAAATTAGAGTTACAAGGATTATAAATAGAATTAAAACGAACAATAATATAATACATGGAAGAGAATTTTCAGCCTAAACAATATCTATAACTCAGTATAATTTAAATAGTCAATTAAAAATTAGTTCAAAACAAGGAAAAGAAATTTAAATAGAACTATATCTTTTACAATATGAAACAGTAGGTTTGTCATGTGTAATCAGAGCAAATAAATTCCTTCGTTTGACAACAAAATATATTATTCTACGATTTATTAAATTAAAATTCATTTTTCAAAATTTTTTCTAAAAAATTTTATTTTTAAAAACTATAGATAGACACATGGATATTTACAGACAAATACACATATAAGAATTTATTCCCTTGGTGGCTTAGTAAACTGTTCTTTGTAAAACTTTGCTTATAACTTTTTATTAATTTTGTGATGAAGATTAAAACGAAGAATTTTGGAGAAGATTCTTTTCTTATGAAAGTGTGTCTGTATTTACATAAAAAATTCTTTTAAATTGTTTGTAACGATTAATATCTTAGCATTTCGAAGCTTTATCTCAAACCATACCTTCAAAATGAACAACTTGTTTCCTTTTAAATTTTGCTAATTTATTTGCAATGATATATGTCTATTCGATTTTGAGAAGTGACGTTATTATAATTTATTATTTCCCCATTTAGTGTCGGTATTCTCTTATCGATTAAAAAACAATCCTACTTTTTTTTATTTCTGTGATTAATAGTGGGACGTTTTCGCGTCCCACATCTGAAAAATCGGCTTCTTTTTGTGGATAGGATAACAGCGTTCCTATCCACACGTGCACCCCTAAATATTGCGAGGTCTTTCATCTGTCATCGCGCCGAAATCGATGGCTGTGCACCTCAAAAGCTGGATTCGACACCTGAGCGTGAGCCAAAAACTCGGAGGGTAATTCGAGGTGTCAGAAAGAGATCGCCCCACCCCGGAGAGAGCAGAAAGGGAGTCCGTTGAAACACACTGAAGAGAACGGTCGAGTGGCCTCCTCCCTCACAAATATCGTATTCTGAACTCTTATAAAATAATCAATATTTTGAATAACTTCAATATATATACTGTACTTAATAGCTGTGGCGTAAATAAACCAAATATTTAAATTCTTAACTCTCACGCAACCATTAATTTTCTCAAATGTCACAATAGATATTCCTGATGTTGATTCTCTGTGCGACGTTAATAAGCTGTAAATCAATTCCTAATTAATGGGATTACGGCAACTTAGTGGTTAGAGTCACTAATTTTAAGACCAATATCCTGATTCCATCGAAGACCAATATGCGGTATAATAAGATACCTCTGTAATTAATTGGTTATGGTAACGAAGTTTCAGCCGTTGTTGTTTCTATGGTGTCTTGGGTTCTAGTCCTAGTGCCGGTAAAGGACCACTATACAGAGGACACGTTAAATCTTTAAGGGTCAAAACCTTTACGATGGAGAAATGGAAAAATTTGGAGTGTGGTGCCAGCTCAAATGTCGTGTTTTCGCTATTTCACCGTGAGCTTAAAATTAAGAGGTCGTTCGTGAATAACCCTCTTTTTGCTTTAAAGTGCGATGTGATAAGCAATCAATCAAATGGGATAATGAGGAACATTGAATGTTAAATATAATTGGGTCTGAAAACCAATCATATGGTATAGTGGGGAAGTTTGAGGAGTGAAATATTTACTCAGGTTTTATTACTGCCATGTAAACGTAGTTTGGTATGGAAAAGTGCACTGTAAGTATCTTGTTATGAAAATTGAATGCGACGCCAATGAAAAAACAATAATTTTTATGTAATTTTATTGGAATTTTTTTGGATGATTTTTTTAATCAACGGTATCTTCTATCGCCTTTTTGCATCTTTGATTTAGACTTTTTCAATTCCTACTATTAGCTCACACATTCTATGTATTTATTTATTTATTTATCTTGGTGGAATTTTCAATCGTTAATAAAATACATTTTAAAGCTCAGTTGAGCTGAAATTTTATATACATGATTATTTTGGATGACAATACAATAATTTAATTATAATTAATTAAAATTAATTGATTAAAACTAATTATTTAAAGAATTACAAATACAGACAGGTGGCATCATTTTTGGTGACTTAGTGACCCTTTTGGCGACTTGTGTCAAAACTTGAAAAGGTTTTTTTTCTCACGTTTTAAAGCATTCAGTTGAACTGAAATTTTATATACACGATTGTTTTGGATGACAATACCATACTTTAATGATAATGAATAAAAATTAATTACCACTTAATATTGTGATTCCATCATATGTATATACATATTTATATTAATTGTAACTATTTAATAAAAAGTAGTTAAAATAAAATGTTTTTTTGTTGATCAAAGTAGGAATTGACTTAAAATTTTTTTTCTATATTACTTGTTTTTATTAACGTTAATAAATTAATAGAAAATTTATATAATACTGTTGGTAATTCATTAAGAATGAATTATAAGGCATATATGAAATGTAATGTACATAAAGTGTTTCACATGTAATGAGATCAGCCCAGGCTTCTCTTCTTGTAGGAAGACATTTCATTGTCCGAAACATAAATCGTTTTTAAGATCTTAAGAAAGCATAAAATTTCCTAAATTGCCTATATTATTCTTTGGTAACTGAATATATTATTTCTGAATATAAGATGAAAAATCTATGATTTACTCAGGGGAGAAGCGACATACAAGTATTAAACATCTGAAACTATGTCATATCAGCGATAGGTTGTTCCTCTGTGTCAGTGTGTGTGTATTACTTCTTCTGTGTTCAAGATTTTACTATTTTATGTTCCCTCTGTATTTCAAAAGAGATCAGTGACTCTGTATTTTCTCAAAAATAAATAAACAGAAGGAACTTTCCCTTATTGAAAACTATATTTAAAAACGAAGTTTACATAAATATGCTACGTTTAGTTCAGGGGTCGGCTACCGAAATGGCACGCGGGCCACATGTGACACGCAGTACAATTCTCAGTGGCACTCTGCATTACTCTACAAATTAGTCAATATTTGAGTAGACTGAAGTTGATAAATTTATAATAGACCTTGTTTGACAAACATCTTCAGAATTACGAACATTTACGGAATTACGAAAGAATCTGAAAGAGAACTCCAAAAATAAATTTACAGCTATTTTGTAATTATTACTATGTAAATTATTTACATATCTAAATAAAAAATCTTTCCTCGTATGAAAAATATTTCGAGTCCACAATGATAGTGTTTAATAACTGAATGATCAGAATCGTGTCAAATTGAGAGTTACACATTATACCAGAGGTGCTCAACCTTTTTTTTCTGCTATTCAAGAAATTCTATTTATCATCTCTTGAAAGAGATCTTCGAGGAAAAGTGTCATTTAATGAGATTCCTGTTTATTGGTATTTTTTAAATACAGCACTTTCATGACAAATCAAATAATTACTGATCCATGTTTGTTTTTCACTACAAAATAGTCAACCACCCAATCATCTTGAAACGATATATTATCTTCGAATATTTTTCGCTTGCAAGATATGAAAAACAGTTAAAAATTAGTTCCATCCATAAAATTGTCACTACTCCACTGTTGTCTGCTATCACTAATCGTAACCGTTCCATATAAAAAAAAGAATATCAATTCGTACTCTTACGACACTGACAGCAAAAAGCAAATCTGATATATTTGATTTCTTGACAAAGAATTTCCCACCAAATTTTTAATACAATGTTCTTAAATAAGTAAATTTCTCATATCATTGAGCCATGACCGGGCCACTTAAAAAGGCTTGGTTGCCCTCAGATTGAGTATCGCTGCATTATACCCTTGTTTTTTCGATATGAAAGTAGAGTGGTGTAAGCACTAAGTTCACATTAAAATTTTCATATATATTTTTTTATTTAAATATAATGAAGGGAAATATTTTATATCGTTTATTTCTTATTTAAATAAATATGTCTAAAGTACTAAATATATATATACAATTTTAATATTTATTATTTTTGTTGAAGAAATAAATATATTTTATGTTGTTTATTTTATGTTAACAATATCTTTAAATAATGCAAAATTAATATACAATAAAACTGTAAATATATATTATTGAGCTCTATTCTCTAACTCTGTATGCATTATCGAGGGAATCGAAATGTTTCAAATATGTCCCACTGTGTGACACGCTGAATCATATTGGTAGATTGGTTTGGCATGCTAGAGATAGGTTGCAGACCCCTGGTTTAGTTTATATAAATGTCACGCGAATACTTTTACACGCATATTGATTTTCGGTACAATTAACGTAATCAAATGTACTCTATCAACTTGATAAGAAATGTTTTCAGTGCTTTAAGTGTTTATTGTAAAGTATACTTCTTGAGTAGTCTTGTTTATCATACAAATGAATGTATAAAGTTGTATCAACGAGCTTGATTGCTAACTGATAACCTAAAACAATTGTTCAAGAACAATATTGAAAAATATCTTCTATCTATCTATCACGTTTGTAAAAAGCTAGAAAAAAAAAACGCATTATCTTTGTTCGATTACTTTCAGATATCTGATTCTTAATGATATCCGATAAATAAAAAGAAATCACAATATTTTTGTAAGCAAAACAGTGAATAATAAGAAAATATAAATAAAAGAACAAATTTGTATTTTTACTTATGCCTGCTTTTATTAGTAATGATCTTGGTTTTTAAAAATTGTCCCATGTAAAATTCGGCTGAGAATACTTTTAGCTACAAGGGGAATATGTTATTAAATATATGTATGATTACGATGAAATTTTAATAAGATTTGTACATAATAAATAAAATAGCTAAAAAAAGGGGGAAAAATAGTTTTGAAAATTTATTCTTGAACAATATTTCGTAAAAGAATTTTTATTTACCGATGGGAAAGTGTTAACAACATCAAGGTCACTCAAAATTGCAAGGAATAGAGGTTAAAGCTCGAAGATTCTTGTACAATTTTTATTATTACTACTTTATTTAAGAGATTTTTTGAAAGAGATATATTTTTTTTAAAAAAAATTATAGTGTCATAACATGATCAATTAGAAAAATAAAATCGAAATTAATTGCCAACAATTCAATGAAAGAATACAATTACTCTCATAGTGTACAAAATATTTTCATAAAACATTTCATCAGTTTGTTCAAACTTTTTGGAAGGCTGTTCTGTAGAACAATGGATAAAGAGCAAACTTCCCGATCAGCAAATCCATGTGAAAATTATTCGAATATTATCACGCGTGTTCCTCCTTTGTATGTCATTATATACAGGTGGCTATCAAAATAGTGGAAACACCTGTGAATAAAAGTGACATTTTTGAATGCACTCGTAAGCATTAAAATATAATAATAGCTAACTGGTTTTCTTATACATATATAAAGAAATGTGCATGTTCTGGTAGTATGTGGCAGCTTTATTTATTAAAATTCCGTAAGTCTTGGTTTTTTTTCTAAAGCATAAAATATCGGACCTCTCAGATTTTCAAACAGGCCAAATTGTAGAAGCCGGTCTAGCTAGAGCAAGTGTTGGCGAAACATCCCAACTTTTTTGGCGTTTCTAGAGGTACAGTGTCTAAAGTCAAGACAGTATACACACAGCGCGGCAAGACAAGCTTGGAAAAGCAAAATTGTAGATGGAAAGAGAAGATTATATAGTGAAAGAGACCGATGGGTATTGAGGTGGATTGTAATGTTTAAAAAGCGAACAACTGTAGCAAAAGTTGTGCGCGATTTCCCCCGAAGTCGCTCCCTCACCGTCCTGCCTATCTAAGGGTGTGGGAGAAAACAAAGCATGACCAGAAACTTCCATAATAATTATTATTTATTATTATTCAAGCCCATTAATCAACCACAAGTTAAACCACAAGAGGATGCCTTAGGAGTGATATAAATAAAGCAATAAACCCTATAAGTGAACAAGCGCAAGTAAACAGTTCAGTTTAAGCTAATCAATGTTAGACTATAAATTCCCAATCCAGTAATTTAGTATAGTGGTAAACTCCGTTCTTAACTCAAGTTGTGTAAATCAATTAAATCTCACCTTCGTAACGCTGCAACAGATTCTCCGCTCCTTCTCCACTACAATTACAAAACTCTGACTTTATATACTCTAACTAATCTACATATCAGAGTTTCTTCTTGAGAGGGATGGCTGTGAATTAAACGCGAATGCTAGCCCAAAGATTCCCCAAGAGGATCCCAACCCACTTGTTACAGATGTTAATACCAAACGTAGTCTACATTGTTGTGTCACACTAATATGATCTTACGAATCGTCTTTCACATTTTTCTCTTTAACACTACGGGTGCATGTTTGGAGGACACTTGCATAAGCGTATGATCGTGAATGTCTCCTATGAATTATCAATCAGGAAGGCGGATTTGTCATAATATGAGCAGCTGTGTAGGGGTTTTCTGTTGTACCAATAGTAACCCTGTAAGGAAGGATCACTGGGGAGAAATGTAGATAAATTTTTTTAGCTGATCAAGTCCATCCTATGATGCACACTTTGTTTCCTTCAAGAGATGGAATTTTCTAGGATGATAATGCAGTTATTCATGGAGAGAGACTTGTCCAATCATGGTTTAAAGAACACGAAGATAAAGTTAAGGGGTCTCAGGGGTGTTAAATTTCTCTAGAGGTCTGAAAATATAAACAATTTTCAAACAGGTATAAGTCTTTTAAATTTAAATTAAATAATTTGAATCTTTTACACATTATATTTATAAAGGAATAGGGCTTCAGAAAAGTATAAAATGTTTAAAATATAATCATAATTTTAAAAAATTATAAGCATATGAATATAAGAAACATTTCTATAAGAAATATTAATTTAGTTTTACGTTGTGCATGCTATTTTCTAAAACAGTAGCTTTAATTACTAGTTATAAGTTAATTTATAAAATTAAATGTATTTTTTTTACACTGTAGCTATTTTTATATAAATAGAATAATAACTTACATATTTTAATAAATAAAAAATGCATTTTTAAAAAAATATTTAAAAAATTGCAATATTTTACAAATATTTTGAAATACAAAAGATATATAATACTAAAATTAGGCAGGGTTTAAAGAGTATGATGCATTTCCTAATTCTGTAAAGTTTAATACATCTGAAGCTACTATTTTAGAAAATAGCGTGCGCAACGCAAAATATACTTAATATTTATTATAGAATTTTCATATGCTTATGTGTGATTGTTAAAATTATTATTATATTTTAAACATTTTATACTTTTCTGTATCCCTGTTCTTTTATAAATAATGTATAAAAGATTCAAATCATTTAATTTAAATTTAAAAGAATTATACCTGTTTGAAAATTGTTTATATTTTCAGACCTCTAGAGAAATTTAACACTCCTGAGACCCCTTAAATATCTACCTTGGTCCGCACAGTCACCCTACCTCAATATAATCGAACCATTATGGTCTATTTTAGAGCGTTCAATACGCGAAATCGATATCTTCTTCCAGTATCTCTCCCAGAACTTTTACAATAACTCTAGGAAGAATGGTACAATATTCCTCTAAACACTATTCAGCACTTGTATGAATGGATTCCTAGGCGATGATGTATCATATGCCAAAGGCGGTCCTACACCATACTAATAAAGAGTTCTTTATAAATCTTAAATGTTTCCATTATTTTGATAGCCACTCGTATGTGTATTTGCTTTCTCACTAAGGAATTATTCCATTTTAACTATTTATACATTTATACATGGACCAATATTTCTTATGGGACTGCATTATTCATAATTTTTAAATTATTTTAAATACTTTTTAACGAATAAATAAATCTTTCATTCATCTAATCGGAAAACTTTATATTTACTGTTATTTAAAAATATATTTCATCTATTTTACTACGGAGACTTCATATTTTATAAATGCTTTAATTTCGAATATTTTTTTTTCTAAAGGAATATTCTATATAAATGATCTATTTTTAACACAGCACTTAATTTTTTGCATAGACTTGCTTTTTGAAATAAATTACGTTTTAATTTACCTTTCACTTTCCTTTTAATATTATTTTAATTGAGAATATTCGACAAATGTGTCGAAGAATGTTTGCTAACACTTCATGTTTCAACATATTTGATAGTTTATATTGATTTCAAGTGTACATACTAAAATAAACTGTGCTTAGAGCTTCAGTAAATTTATATATATACTTGAATGTTTCCAAAACGTGTCAAGAAGGAAGCGAATTTAAGGTATCCCCTTATGTTCGGAACCATGAGTTTAAAAAAGCGTTTAGATAGATAATTTTCATGATATGTAGGGTCACTTAGATTAGAATACATGTATAAAATTGTTTTAAGGACATTAAAACAAAAAAAATTGCTTAAATACAACATTTTGGCAAAAAATTAACTTAGAATAATCTAATTTCAAAACGTTCTAATCTTATTTCAAAACGTTCTCCTTTAATAAAAGATGCTTCTATAATAATAATATTTTGCTTATATAAAGTAAATACTTCTCTAGAGGTCCAGGGAAAAATTCACATTATTTTCAGAGTTACTACCAACTGAAATAATTATCGGCGTTTTCTTCTTAAAATTTCTCCCCTCTGTTGTACCAAAATATAGATGGATCCATTTCTAAGTTATATATTTCAAAAAACCTAGCTCAGGCTCCATACAGAGGTCTGAGTTATATGCAGGCCAAATATTATTATTATAGAAGCATTTTTCATAAAAGGAGAATGTTTTGAAAATAGGTCATTTTATCTGTTCATTTTTTGTCACAATATTGTATTAAAATAACTTTTATAATTATAATATTCTTCAAACAATTTTATACACGCATTCTACTCTAAGTGACACCAAATATCATAAATATTATCCATTTATACGCTTTTGCAAAATCACAGTTCCGAACGTAGTCGGATACCTTTAGAAGAAAAAGCTTAAAAGTCTCCAGAGCAGAGCCTTGCGATTCTTATTAATTGATATAATTCTTTTTTTAGAATACTCGATTGCATATAAATTAAAATAATATGTCAATATGTATCTAAAAATATGTTTGATTTTGTCCCTCCGCGCGAGTTGTATTTTTTTCGAGCTTCTGGATAGGAGATATTTTTGTTTGTTTTGATTTCTTGAATTTTCTTTTC
>BMAV01025534.1:18028-39341 GCA_019973955.1 Trichonephila inaurata madagascariensis
ATACTTTTAATGTTTTAACAATTGTTTGGCGCAGTATAGCCAGAATTAGCTCTTGCGCCAAAAAACCCCAAACTCACTCACTCACCCGAGTTGTATTTTTTACCAAAATAAAAAACTTAAGAACTTGTGTTGTTAAAATATATATATATATGTATATATCTATATTTATTTAAACCGAGTTCCCATTACTGGTGAAAGCAGGTATGATCGATGTTACAAATGCATTCACGCACTACAACTTTCTACATTATATGTGTTATACATTTTTCTTAAAACTTTAACTTATATTTACTTAACTTTTGTTATACAAACACGACGGCGTTTCCAGCAATGACCCACTTGAAAACGCTGAGCAACATCTTCAGTAAACATTTATTCCAAAACTATTGCAAAACGCAAACACTCATTTCTTAGCCAAAATGTTGTAGAAAGTATAAATAGTATTCAGCGTGCATGGATATTTAGACTGAAAATAATAGTCATTCTCAAAGGCGAATGAAAAATAGAAAACATTTTGAACAGGATAGATGCAAATAAATATTAGGTATTATTTATCGTGGAAAAATGGACTAAAAAACATTTGTATTGCTTATTTTGGCTCTGATAGTTCATTGTTAAATGTAGTTATTCTCTGTATACAACACCTGTTTAAGTTATGTACGAACCTCTCTCTCAATTGCGATTCTCAGTGTTAATTTAACATCAGTTTGACCTTTGAGTTGATACGCCATTAAAAGATTTCAAAGGTTTATTCTATTAGTTTGTCCACTTGTTATTTTTCTCTAGCTTTATTGATTATATATACCGAATTAGGCTTAACATTCCCAATTTTATAAAAAAGATTCAAAATTTTCTCAATACCATTAATAAGTATGAATTATAAGTACATTCTACAGTCACTAAAAACGCAATGCACTTCAAATAAGAAAATTTAATTGTTTAGAATTAAATTTATCACTGCCAGGGACAAGAAAGCTTTCTACAACATCAAGCCAGATAGTAAAATAGAGAAGGACAAAATAAAATAGCCTCAGCAATGCGTAAGCAAATTTTCAGCCTTAGGAGTAATTGCCAGAAGGGTTAAACAAAGTTTCAAGCTGTCAAATTTTTCCTTTTATTTTGACTATTAAAAGAGGAAAAAAAATAAATAAAAATAATGTAAAATTCTTTTAATAAATGTGCGCATAAAAGTACTAAAAATAGTTCGTAAGAAATCTAAAACAGCATATTGCAAAAAAATCAAAATAATTGTTTATTTATTGAGTACCATACACAAGGGGAGACAGTTCCATCCCCCCTAAACCAACAGATTTTTAATTTCTATCATAAAGATTGCACCTCGATGCTTTCGTCTTCTAGTCCACGTGCTTTTTAAAAATATGCAAAAATAAGTTTATATAAATGTAATCTTTAAAGTAATCAACAACATTTTTTTTATAGAAAATAAGAAATAAAATTAATATCTTTTTATAAAGAGAAAAACCCTATCACCAAAAAATTGAAATAATTGTAAAAAAAAAAAAGTAAAGGGTAGCGACATGTCTGTGATCAAGTATAGTAAATAAAATTTACTAGAATTTGTAAATTAAACCACTTTATCCTTCAACTTATTACAAATGAATATATTATATGAATATATATGAATTTTATAGGATAATCATATGTTCAAAAACATAACTTATAAAGTTTTTAGTATTGTTAATTTTTGATTGCAATTTTTATTAACTAATTAACAATTGAGCGGAAAATAATTAATCATTATATCCCTATGCATTGATAAACGAATAATACCGTTCCAAAATGGAATTGAATTTCAAATGGAACTCAGCCTCAAAATCTTAGCATGGTTTGATACGGGAGTTAAGAAAGTGTGTAAGGCACTAATTCATCTTAATCTCTTAATAGAGATTCACAATTAAGTTACTATTGGTACATCGCCAGTAGCTCGTGTTCTAATAAATAATCGCATATTTAAGTCATATATATCCAAAAATAATATGTAACGTATATTTACGTCATATATACATCCAAAAATAATATCTGTTGTATAATTACGTCATACATATTCTTAATGTATAATCTTCACAAAAAAAATGTATCTACTTTTTTTGCTTATATATAATTGTCGTTTGACATATATTTTATTTCATATTTTTGCATTTCTGAACTTTAAATATTTTTCTTACACTTTTATCTGACAAAATTTTGCACGTCGGCTTTTGATATGGTTGTTAAACAACTCCTACTGCATTTTTCCCTCTCCTTCATATTATCTAAATTTTTCATCTTATATCCCTTGAATTCAGCACATCATAAGCGAAAAAAACATCACGTACGCTTAGTTTACGCTTCAAAAAGCGAGCATTCCGACAATCCTTGAGTGTTACCTGATTCAATAATCAAACCAAAAAAAAACACGTTCGAGTTAGAAAAAAAAGACTACCCACGACTGTTCCATAGCTCAAAAACCCAAACTTTGACACCGTCGTAAAACATTCTAAGCACAAGAAGAGACTTGGTGCTATACAAAAACTAAAAACCAGGGAGAGAAGTTTTAAATAATAAAAGAAGAAACAATCCCGCGAGCTTCTCACGGTTCTGCCTTAACTCAGGTAGGATAAGATTTACGGTTCTCCGATTTACTGAGTTGCCGTGGAAGGTTGCTAAACACGTCAGTCGCTCTGTTAGCGGTTGCTCTCGCTGTGGATTTTCTCTCGGAAACGTGGTTGTACGGCTTTTTTACTCACATTTTTAATATCAGAACCCATTTGGATACTTCTAAGTAGTGATAAGCTCAATTGGATATATTGTTCGTTTGAAAATAAACGGTAAGCACTGTTTGAGTGTTTTGTTTAATTAGTGACTAGGAGAAAATGTGTAGATTTTTACCAATGTTTGAGTAAAAAAATTCTTTCTTTTTTTTTAATGTTCTAATGGTTATGATAATTGTAAAAATCATAATATTCGTTTAATTTAATAAGTTGCTTAAAAGTGTTGAAATGTGAATTTTTAAAACAAAAAATTATTATAGCAATGGAATAGTTCATGAAATGTAATTAAAGGTCAAGAATACATCACCTAAATTTTTTTAAAATTTCGAATATTCTATAAATAAAACGCTTTTTTTTTGAGAAAAAAAAATTATTGAAAATTATTCCATGAGTAATGTTTAAAAGAAAAATGTATTTCATAATTGAGTAACATAAATTCGAATTTAATTATTATCCGAAAATTCATTATCTTCCCTAAAAATTTGATAAATAATAATAAAAAAAACAACTAAAAATTATAAAGGCTTCTTCAACATATAGGTATATTTTTAAGGTTCATTGTACACACACACACATCTATTTATTCTTTGTGATGAACCATTTCTAGTACTAAAATAAATAGCAATACTAATTCAGAATGAAAGAAATAAAAATAATTTTTTATTAACAATGATATTACATTGGTATATCAACTGTTGGAAAAAAAAAACCATTTCAATTAAATTTAATCTTTATCAGGGGCATATGTTGATGTATTTGTCTGCCTTTCAAATTTAAGCGAAGGAAAATGGAATATGTTCACGAATATATAAAACAAAAATTTAGGATTTTAGAAAATTGGAATCATTTATGAAATAACTTAGAAACAGCTGAAACACACACACACAAATGTATTATTAAATTTTACTATACCGGTATTATCAATACATTTTAAATAATACCTATAAAGCAAATGTTAAACTATTTGAAAGAAAAGTTATCCATCTACCTATCGTAATTAAATTTATATGTATAATGTATAGTTATACATATAAATTTACGACTTAAGAATTTAAATTTACGACTTAAGAATATGGCATTTTGAACTGATATTTTTCTATAAATTGAATGCATAATGTGCAATGAATGCGTTCATTAATTTTTAGAATCTGATATTATGTTTTTTAAATTATTGTTTGTATTTATTTTATATCAATTGATGTCATAAAGAAACAAAGAAATAAACAAGCAAATGGCAGTAAAAGTGTTCGTTATAAGTAGCTAAAATATCGTTACATAGTTCATCGCAAACCCTTTTTAAATACTTATTTAAAATTTCTAAGTCAGACATCATTTATTTTTCTGTTACATATTTTTTATAACTCATAGTATTTTATTTTTTTATATTTCCTTCGAATCGAACGCGTTTCTTGGTGAATTTTTCTTTCTATGTTCACTTCTTCATGATTCAACACTTCCCGTGTAATATATTAACAACTATTGTTAATTCTACATAAAAACCTCTACAAACGAAAGTCAAAATATATCATATTTAACACATGTTTTACTGCACAAACACACTACTGCAATACGATTCAGGTAAGAGATAATCATAATTATAAACTCGAACTGTGGAATTATTATTTTTCAAATTCCTTTTTAAAAACCAGACACGGAAACAGTCATCTCTGTAACATAGTAAAAGCAAACGATTTATTTAAACCAATATATTAAAATTATATGAGTAACAAACGATTTGTGAGAAAGTGTAAAATTAATTCAGCAAACGATTTTTTAACCGCTTCAGTCTGAAAAACGATTCGATGACGAGTTCTTACATTATTAAAAACAATAGTAACTCAATTAGCTAATAATATATATATATATATATAATTTTAGCATTCTTAAAATTATAGAAATAGTTATCAGTTAGACCAGGAATCGGCAAACTTTAGCTGTGGCATGCCAAACCAATTTGCCAACACGATCGTTGCCAATCGTTGCGTTCAAACAATTCAATTCTAGCGATAATGTATGCAGAATTAGAGAATAAAGGTCAATAGAACAGATTTATAGTTTTATTTCAAATTAATTTTGCATCATTTAAACATATTTCTTATCATGAAAATAAACAGTATAAAATATAACTATTTCTTCATCAAAAATATAAAAAAATTAAAATTGCACAGATATCTCGTATTTTGTAAGCATATTTATTAAAATAAGAAAAATAAAGAGACAACATACATGTAAGTATTTCCCTTCATTATAGTTAAATAAAAAGATAAATAAAAAAAAATTTTAGTGCAAACCTAGTGCTTGTATTCAAATTGCAATATCAGGGGTATAATGTATGACTTTTAATTTGACACGATACTGAACACTCAATTTTTAAATAGTTTCTTTGTAGACTCGAAATATTTTTCATATGAGAAAATATTTTTTACCCAGGTATGTAGAATCAAAAGTGGAGTTCATGAAATTTTCTCTCTTCAAACAATTAAATCTCTCCAGCAATGATATTCGATAATTTACAAAATAGCTGTAAATTTATCTTTAGAGTTATCTTTCAGATTTTTTTCGTAATTCCGTAAATGTCCATAATTTTGAAGATGTTTGTCAAATAAAGTTGGTTACAAATGTATCGAATTCCATCCACTGAAAAATTGGCAGATTAATGCAGAGTGCCACTGAAAATTGCACCGTGTGCCATAGGTTGCCGATCGCTGCGTTAGACAGTAATATATAGCAAATGAATATACAATAATTATAATACAGGGTGTCTGGGCTTAAAGTATCCAAAAGTAATGAATTATTATTACGGAACTACCCATCAGAATGTAATAAACTGTTCATCCATGGATTGGAAAACTCTCCGAGATTTTTTGGGTGTAGTCCGATCGGCCGCACGTGCGCGCATTATTCGGCAATCGCAAACGATTAACTTTTTACACTGACTTCATTAGTAAACATGTGGACGCCACAGTAAAAGATGCAGTGCGTACTTTGGTTAACGGAATTTAAGTCAGTCATGCGTGTACAGCGACGTGTTCGAGCAGAATGGAATGTCGTTACTGGCTTGCCTAATAGACTTATCAGGACTCCTACAAAATGAATCACGCAAACAATCAACAATATCTTCTATCATCTTCTCACGAAAACTTAAGGATATTTGCCACTTTTTGAGGTACTAAAGTTCCTGTCTCCTTTAAAGTTCTTTCCCATTGGTGGATAGATTTTAATCTCGGAGTGTCGACATTCCATTCTGTTCGAACACGTTGCTGTACACGCGTGAGTGATTTAAATTCCGTTAACCAAAGTTAACTGCATCCTTTACTGTGGCGTCCAAATCTTTACTAATGAAGTCAGTGTACAAAATTTATCGTTTGCGATTGCCGAATAATGCGAGCACGTGCTGCCAATCGGACTAGACCCAAAATATCTCGGAGAGTTTTCCAATCCATGGATGAACAGTTTATTACATTCTGATGGGTAGTTCCGTAATAATAAGCCATTACTTTTGGATACTTTAAGCCTGGACACCCTGTATATTCCAAACTTACTTATAAGGAAACGTAAAATTAAAACACCAAAAGATATATTTTAACAACTACTTTGTTTAAATTTGATTACGAATTCATACATTTCAAGGAACAATAATCCTTGAAATGGCTAAAAAAAGAATTTATATATTATAAAGTTTTGAATCATTGTGCAATTTCTAATGAATTACTTGTTCTTTGGAAAATGATTTCTGCATTTAAATACGTTTCAAACAAAGCCATAAAATATGTTTTTCATCAACCAATTATATTTGTTTTATTTTATATTCTATGGTAGAACCATATTATATAAGTAAATGTGACAATAAGGATAAGAGAAAAAGATATTGTTTTGGAGGAATTTATGAGATAATTGATCCTTTTGATTTACGACCAGAATAATAAGTTAATTTCTAGCATGACAGAAAACTAGTCGCAAACCATGGGCAAATTACCGACAGATTTTTAGATGTTATTCTCTTCCCTAATTTCACTAATATTTCATTTTTAACGTTCTTTAACTATCTTTTCTACAGTTTGTATTTCATTCCTTTATATGTTCAGAATTTTTTTAAAATAAAAGAAATTAAAAAGTTATTTTCAAATAAAAAAAATCTAAAAATTAATCAAATTTTGATTGTTGTGCATGATATAATATCAAAAAACAATGGTCATTACAAATTATTTTCAAAACAAAAAAATGTCAATTTCTTGATCATTCAATCTTATTTTTTATTTTGGTAAGAAAAAAAAGTATCTTACTTTTTAGAATGTTTTTACATTTTTCGTGTAAAAAGTAATAACATTGTATTCTTGGAAGAAAATAATTTATTATTGGATTATTGCTTGTTGAATAATGCAATACTTAATAACGATCAGGAGTTATTTCTTTGTTTCAGAAAAAAATATATATTCTTGGAAAGTAAAATAAAATATTTATAAAAAAAATTTCGTGATTTCTTGTAATACATTCGTGATTTATCTAATTTTTTTACCAGAATTCTCCGTAGTCCTATTGAAGAAACCTATCTTCAGATAGAAAATGACTGTTTTTGTTGTTTGAATCTTCATATGGATCCCATAGGCCGAATCAAACTGTCCAAGTACCGAGAACCAGTTAATACAGTGTTTCTCAAACTGTGGGGTGCCCCTCTAGGGGTCATGATAGCCCTACAAGGAGGGGCGAGCATATTAAAACGTCTAAAACAAAAGATTATTTGAAAAAACTTATTAATTTACTTAAAGTAAACAAACAAAATTTATTCTGACATAATACACTTCTAAATGTATTAGTATCGGACAATGTATTTTACAATAAATATAACTATACTAAGTTAAGAACAACATTAATAATTACCGATCACTCCATGGGATTGTCATCTATAAAATTATATACAAAAATAAAAACTTATCTTGATAACTTTTGTACGGTTTATAATTAATCCCTTAACTGCCGATTAAAAATTACGCGATTCGTTCCCCAATGCTAACAATTTTATGGATAGCAGTGAGCAGGAAAGATCATACTTTGGAAAGACGTATATATACGTCCGGGGGCAATTAACGTTTTGGCTGAGCAAGACGTTTATATACGCCGGTGGCAAGAAGTTAAAGTCATATTGTAACTTTAGCGTCTGAAAATAGTTTTTTTAAAAATTAAATACATTATTATAGTTTAGAGGGGGTGCGATGAAAATTATGATTGAATATTGGGTCGCAAATATTAAAACTTTGAGAAGCACTGAATTAATATGAGCATGTTTTTTTTGTTTTTTTTTTTCGTATTTTGTACATTTATATAAAAGAACGATTTGATTTTTTTTTCTTTCGAATGCATTCATCATTTTGGAACTCTAAAAGATTCAAAAATCCTTTGTGTGTGTGATGAGAGTGTGTAGTAAGATTCTCTTGGAAAGCACAATGTCAGAGTCTCGAACATTTTGGCGAGGGAAATATAAGCGAAAGTTAAAAAGTATTTCAGTTGAAGGGCGGGACCAGTGCCGGCTTAAGTTTATTTCTGGCCCTGGGCACAGAAGATCTACAAGACCCCTTGGCACTGGCGAATCCAAAAGAAATCTGGTTAAGTCTCGCTTATCCGGGCTCTGGCCTCCTGAGCGCACGCCCCAAGCGCCCAATGGATAAACCTACATTTGGTAGGACAGCGATCGAGAGGGAACAACATATGTATATTGTTATTCTCATATGTTTCTTATGGATGGATAAAACATGGATAAATCCACTTCTAAGTTATATATTTTAAAAATTCTAGTTGAGCCTCTGTACAGAGGTCTGAGCTTTATGCAGGCAAAATATTATTATAATAGAAGCATTTTTCACAAAAGCAAAATATTTTTAAAATGGGTCATTCTATGTCCATTTTTTGTCAAAATATTGTACTTAAATAATTTTTTATTTTATTAATATTCTTAGAACAAATTTATATACGTTTTCTAACCTAAGTGACAATAAATATCATAAATATTATCCATTTATAAGCTTTTCCAAAATCACGGTTCCGAACGTAGTCGGATACCTTAAGAAATGACCTGAAATAAATAAAAAAAAATGGTGTTATGTTATGAATAGACTATATCCCATTCTTAATAAATTGTATTTATAATTATATTTGTGCGATTAAATATTTCTTCATACAAAATGTAAAAAAAAAAAAAAAAACTACCATAAAAACATAGACGCATAATATTTAGTAGTACGCTACTGTTAAATTTTCCTCTTTCTAAATAATGCATTTCTTACAAACTAAACTGTTATTCAACTGTCTTGTGTTTTGACAGATGTAATCGACTATCTGTAAGATGTATTTTTGTGTAATAACCAAAAATGTTATTAGGACTTCAAAATTAGCATTGTAATTTAAATAAACGAAATAGATAACAAACTTCTCAGGAAGAAAAATACCTTAGCGTGGCTCACTATACATTCATTGTTATAAATAGATTTTCGAACTAATTAAAATTCTTTTAGTTGAGTTGTGTAGTTCCCATTGTTGTAAATTAATTTTAAACAGATTTATTCGCTTTTTATGTTCGAAAATTTTCAATAAATTTGAAACATAAAAATTTGAAAAAATATATTCTTTGGAATTTAAACTTTCGAATTATTTAAAGAATTAGTATAAAAATTCTGCAGAATTTTTGTTTAAGAAAATAGATGATGTTCTCCTGAAAAAAATGAAGTATGTCTTTTAAGAGCTACATCGTATTTCGAAAGTGAGCCGTACATGAATTATTACTATTAGATATTATTTTTTTAATATTTTTTTTTCTTTAAAAAAATCGAAATAAAATATAAAGCGATTTCAAAAACTTTCTAAAAGAAAGAAAGTCTTAATTCTTTGGAATTATACTAAAAAAAAAGTTAGTATAGTATCCATTATTTGGAATAAATATGGTAGGAAAGTGTATGGAAACTCGGAGGAAATTTGTCGTGTCCATGAAAATGCCACATCTTAGTCATCGAAAGAGAAAAACCCGAGAAATACTCAGCACATTCAAACAGAAAACAGAGATGCGATTACTTGAAACGCTAATAATTTCTATTTTAAATAACTTGATTGAAAAGAAACACATCGAAAATAAAACTTGAGCCTTCATTGATAAGAAGTTGAAGTCTTACTTTTAAAACCAACCAGTTACTCTTTACATTGATCTCCATTCATTAGTTGCTTATTATATATTGATTCGTAAATTACTCATATTTTTGAAATAAACGTGATAACATTCGTTGAAAGTTTGTATATTTCTAGTATTTTATACGATGGGAGAAAGAAGTTTCTGATAAATAAGTTAACATGTAAATTTTTGTTTCTTCCATAATTGTTCATGGAATTTCTCCAAAGCGTGCAGTTCAAAATTGTTTAAAAGAAACATCTTGCTTTTTCTTATTGATAGTTTAGTTTCTAAATACTAATCATAAAACTTTATTTTAATCATTTAATAACTCATAAAAGAAATAGTTCGAAATACAATCGGATCTCTTTTTAACGAAGTCGCTAAATCCCGAAAAAAAGTTTGTTATGTGTTCATCTTTTAATGCACTTTGAAACTACATAAAATAAATTTTAAATACATAAACAGTACATATTAAAAAAATAATTATTCACGCTTTTTTGTAAATTAATATCTATTTATATTTTATATACCTTATCCATCAAAAACGAATTTTGTCAGGGAAACAAGAAAAAAAAACATTGTCCAGGAATACACTGTATTTTCGACTTCAAAAAATAATTTTATATTAAAATTAATGAATTTTAATGACACTTTCTCTCTAATTTTAAGCCTACGAATAATTTTAAACATACATTATTTTATAACTAGTAATTTTAAACATACAATCCCACATGCGTCTTTATAAATTTAATTACTAATAAAATCTGTTAATTTTTTTTAGTTTTTTGTTTGAAAATTACGGTAAAATATTATTACTCTGCGTGAGTTAGGCCTCTGGTGAATCCAAAGTTATTGACCATCATAAAATGTACTGAAAGAGGGAAAAACTTGAAAAATGTCCTGAAATATTTTTTTTTAAAAAAAGGAGGGGAAAATTTGAATCACAAGCGAAAAAGTTCGTTAAATAGAAAATGCGCTTCTCTGTTTGGAGGTTACTTTACAAAGAAAATAGTAAAATGTTCATGGTTCCAGGAAATAGATCGCAAAAAAAAAAAAAAAAAAATTCCTGGAATAAACGCTGGCAAAATGGAGGTCTGATAGTAAATTGTATGCAAAATATATTTAGATAATACAATAACGAAACTTGCTTGTTTTACAATAATGAGCATTGGTCACACAATGTTTTATGCTTTTGATTTTTTACAAGCATTTACTCCCCCACTTCGCTGGGTATTTCATGATAAGATATGAATGTATAATTATTTGAAGTTATTGATATTCAAGTCTTAATATTAAGCTTCCGATTGAATTCAAAAATATTTTTAAAGCCCTCGCCTCTTTATTTTAAAAGAACAGAATTGGATTTATAAAACAGAATTTATATTTATCTTTTACGCTCTCGTAATTCCACCTCTTTGAAGTTAACTTCCTTAAAACCCGTTCTTAGTGAATTTCTACTCGGCAAAAGACAAAAGAATTATACACTTGCTAAATTTAAAGTCTATAAAAGTTTAATAGTTCAAAAAACTGGAATTATCTATAACGCTCCCGCAGCCCCCTCCCCCTGGAGAAATCCGTTTCTGCAAATCCTGTTCATAGTACAGCTTATTTGCTTCTTTTTTTTTTAAATAAAACATGTGTTCTGGCAATTGTTCGTTCATTTGTGACCATGTTGATGGAGACTCAATTTTACCATAAATCATCGTGGAGAAGAATGGAAGATTGATCATTAAGCCTAATATTAGGTTTCTTAGATCTCAAATACCATTCCTTTTTTTTATTTGAAGTCTGTTTAAGTTGGAAGCTTTTGTTCAGCAAAAATATATTAGAAACGCTGTGTTGAAATAAATCATTCTCAATCATAATCATATTAAGGGGAAAGGAGGAGATTTATCCGAAGCAATGCGTGTTTTGAAACTAGTAAAAATCCTATCACGGTGTTTATTTAATTTTATGCAATTCATATTTGTCTCCGTTGATAATTTAAGGATTAACTTCCACAATTCAAGATATGTAAAAATTTAAAGAATAATGTAAACCAAGAGTGCTTTTGTTATGGTTCAGAATAAAAATGTCTATCATCAGTAGCTCATCGCAAGCAGTTCAAACCACTTTAGCTTAACTGAATTACCGTAAAGTTTGGCGTATAACGCGCACTTTTAACACAAACAAGTAATATAAATTTTTTTTTTTAATTCCTACTTAGATCAACAAAGAAATATTTTATTTTAGCTACTTTTTATTTAATGGATACAATTAATATAAATGTGTATATACATATGACAGAATCACAACATTAAGTGGTAATTAGTTTTTTTTTATTATCATTAAAGTATCGTATTGTCCTTTTAATTTCAGTCCAACTGAATGCTTTAACACGTGAGAAAAAAAACCTTTTCAAGTTTTGACACAAGTCGCCAAAAGGGTCGCTAAGTCGTCAACGTGGTTGTACTTGTAATTCTTTAAATAATTAGTTTTAATCAATTAATTTTTATTTATTATAATTAAATTACTGTACTGCCATCCAAAATTATCATGTATATGAAATTTCAGCTCAGTCGAACGCTTTAAAATGTATTTTATAAACGATTGAAAACCCCACCAAGATAAGTAAATAAATAAATAGAGAGTGTGAGCTAATAGTAGGAATTGAAAAATAAGATCGAAAGTTACGAGGCTCGTTATATGCCGAGTATAAAAATGACAGCTTTAAAAATTAAAGCAAAAAGAGATGAGCATAAAAGAAATTGGGCTTCTACATACATCGAAATACTGTTTATTTAAAAGAAGTGACATACCTTATCAACTTAAAAAGTCGTAGTTCTAGAAGTATACTATTTTTTTCAAAAACCTGAGATAATAGTTCGAATAAATCACTTAAGGGGACACAGCGCGATTCAATTGACAAAAATCTCAGTCAAAAAATCAAATTTAATTTTTTTAGCCTAAATTATTATTATTATTATTATTATTTTATACTTTTCTACAAACTCACAAAATTTAAAAGCTCAAAGTTTGAAAACGCAGAGTTGGATAACTTTTACGTTTATTTTTATTTACATCCCAATATGGCACTCAAATTCAAACTTTAAACTGACTTACCTCGGAAAGATAAAATAACTAGTTTGTCTTCATTTAAAATGCTAAGATTTTTTTTCTACTGTGCCTAATACTTGGAAATTTTATTCATTTGTTGTTAATAGTACATGACATAAAAGTTGGTATGCTTTTTTCAATATCAAAGCAATACTTATATTTAAAAAAAATAGTTGAGTTTAGAATTTACACATTTTTTAAGGAATTTTCAATAAGCATTCATAAAAAGAAGTATTGTACAAATACCAATCATGTTATCACAAAACCCATATCAACTTTTGTTATACATAGTTTGACGTACTTGTATATCAAATTTCATATATGTACGTCATTTTTTGTAGGAGGAGTAGTATTTTAAAGTCACTTATAATAAGTTTCTCCTTTAAAAAATTAAATGGCAAGCTTTTTATGAAATTTTGAGCACAAAATCTGTTTTACGTCACATTTACACATTGGAGACAACCTAAAAAATTACGAAAATTTTTTAATTAAAAAAATTTGTGTAAATCGAACCATGTCTCCTTAAAAACATAAGAGTATTGCTTACGAACATTTCAGATTTCTTCGCAAAAAAAAAGGGGTGCGCGTTATACGGCCAATATACCTTGAAATCAAAAAATGCAACTCAAAAGTATAGGTGCACGCTATACGCCGGATTTTGCGGTAAACAAAAGAATAAATCCTTTGGGTTTTGCTTCTGAGTACACTATTTTGGTCTCTGCATAGGATTTTAGAATCTTATCTGATGCAAAAGAGAAATGTAGAATTTCTAAATAAATTCTATTCCTATATTCTATAAATGCAGCTTAGTTTTACGTTCTTTTTATTATTTTCAAATAAGCATTTTTTCTACATTTGAATGTAAATTTCACCTCGAAGTGGGACGTGAGAACAGATTGCTAATGAAGTAGATAATGTGTTTTGTTACGTATATTGTAAAATGTATTCATTATTCTAGAAATGAAAACAGAATTAAATCTTAAAAGCTCAGTCTAGTGTTTGCACGGCATATTGAAAACATTCTATTTATATTTCCATATTAAATTTTAGTTCGTATTTTATCTTTCGTTGTCACCTTGAATAACAATGTTTTGGTAGATACATAATTATTTTTGTAGACTTAAGTCTTTATTTCTTGGACATTTTTAACCAACCAAACTTTTATAATAGAGATTAAATTTTTCACTCTTCTTACCTAAAAGTTTGGTACACGTATATTGCATGTAGAGAAAGTTAGCCTTAAAAATCAAATTCTAAATAAATAAATGTTTAAAAAAAAAAACTTATGAGAGAAATTGTGGATCATTAGTTGTAAAGTTTTATTTAAAATATTTCAGTAATTTGAAGTCAAAGCTGAAAAACGTGGCTTTTAGTTATGGTCTAGAGATCTACTGATTAATTTTCCGAATATCCTTATGTTCCGAAAATTCGTTTGTCAGATGATTCCTATAAAGGGCCGATCCTAGCAGGTACGCAGCGCGTGCATCGCACGAGGGCGGCCAAAACAAGGGGCGGCCGCATATAGTTCTATCAATCAAGCAAAATTTTGTACAATTTCTCAAAATAAAACTTATAATACGTCGAATAAATATGCTGAATTTTAAATAGTTATTGAAAAATCAAAATAAGTCTCGATTTCCCAGTAACATAGCATTGTTTAACCCTTTATCTACCGACACACAGTACTTATAAGTACCACTCACTTTAAAATAACATAGAATAACCAATTTTACGAATATTCTGACAATACTTAGCAGGAATAATCTTTGAAATCCACTTTTCCAAGATATATGGCAGCATGGGCTCTATGATGAGTATTTTAGCTTAGAAGGCGAATAATTTTATAGCAGAAATTGCGTTTTCAGCTGACGGAGTTTTCAGCGGATTGCAAAGACAATCATTTTTGTCCCGAAAAAATAGTTAATGTCAAAATTTAAGTGTCTTATTTTTTTTATTTTTTATTTTTTTTTGTATGTTAAGAAACGATTTGACCCTTTATTTTAAGTGAACAATGTATATAATTAATTTTACAATGGAATACCTTTAATTAATTAATTAGCTCTAAACGGATTAAATTTCCCAAAGTTGAGTATTTTGTTTATGTATATCCCTTAATTTTCAATGTAGTGATCCAAAAAAAATATATTGCATGAAAAATACTGCAGTAAATCATAATGCGGTAGATAAAGGGTTAAGAAAAACAGAATGTTAGTGCATAGTGTGTTGGTTCATACACATTGTCCATTAATGTCTACTTTTTACGTACATCCTTCTCTTGATAGCAAAGTCTGTGACAGAGCTGGCTATACCACATTAGAAAAGTTTTTTTTTTGCTTATCAGTGACTCTGGTAATGAAGTGTGGATTGATACTTAACAAAGGCGTCTCAAAATTGAATTTTTCGAAAGCTGCTTTACGAAAATATCTAATATGATGAATATTGCCTAAGACATAAGAGTGCTTAAATTCAATATGCATTTGGGGAAATTAAAAGTTTTCAATTTAATAATAGCCTTACAATTTAGAAAAACAAAATAGAGGAAAGAAGTGATTTTTTTGCTTATGGTTTTACGATGCTCCTTAACAGCGTTCATTTTTCTTTTTAGTAAAAATGTTATACTTCCATTAAAGGTAGTTTCTTGTAATTATATTTGGTATAAAAATATTTGAGAAAAAATCTTGCTGCTCATTTTGATTAAATAATTTTCATTACAAAGCCTGCTTGAAAAACACTTCAATATTCACATAATATTAATGTTAGCGAAGGCTACCGAAGTTTTATATCTTACTGTATATTATAGGTATTTTAGTACTATATTAAAAAATTTGCGGGTCTTATGTGTTATATATTTTAAAAAATCCCTAAAAAATGTAACAAGTGCCATACAATCAAATAGGCGAATCAAAATATTCTTAATATAGCTCTAAAAACAGTAATAGAAGAAAACATATTAAAAGCTAATCATCATCTACAGTGCAATACGTTTAACGCGAAAATGCTTAAGGTATTCAACTACGTTCGGAACCGTGATTTTGCAAAAGCGTATAAATGGATAATATTTATGATATTTAGTGTCACTTAGATTAGAATAATTGTATAAAATTGTTTTAAGGACATTTTGACAAAAAAATTTATTTAAATACAATATTTCGGCAAAAAATTAACTTAGAATAACCTTTATTCAAAATGTTCTCCTTTTGTGAAAAATGCTTCTATTATAATAAT
The DNA here is from genome assembly GCA_019973955.1 of Trichonephila inaurata madagascariensis. Taxonomy (NCBI): domain Eukaryota; kingdom Metazoa; phylum Arthropoda; class Arachnida; order Araneae; family Nephilidae; genus Trichonephila; species Trichonephila inaurata. The sequence goes on from BMAV01025534.1 coordinate 34,274, forward strand.
ATTTTGCCTGTATATAGCTCAGACCTCCGTACAGAGGCTCAACTAGAATTTTTGAAACATATAACTTAGAAGTGGGTTTATCCATGTCTTACGACAACAGATGGGAGAAATTTTTAAGAAAAAACGCCGATAATTATTTCAGTTGGTTGTAACTCTGAAAATAATGTGAATTTTTCAAAAATCATAGTTGAGCCTCTGTATAGAGGTCTGAGCTACATACAGGCAAAATATTATTATAATAGAAGCATTTTTCACAAAAGAAGAACATTTTGAAAAAAGGTTATTCTAAGTTAATTTTTTGCCGAAATATTGTATTGAAATAAATTTTTTTGTCAAAATGTCCTTAAAACAATTTTATACATGTATTCTAATCTAAGGGACACTAAATATCATGAACATTATCCATTTATGCGCTTTCTTAAAATTACGGTTCCAAACGTAGTCGGATACCTTAAAGCGAAATATCGGATGACACAAAATAATACAATGGTCCCGACAAAGTGCTATGTATTTTCTTGCATTTTCTTCCATTTTAACACGAAAAAATTTCCCTTCTGGGAATGAACAAAATACGGAAAACACGGATTTCAGAGGGGTGTGAAATGAAAGAGAGGTGGTTTCGCTTTAGTTTTCTGTATTAGTGGGCTGTCCAACTGCATCATCTGAAGAATTCGTTGTATTACATGATAATATTGTGTGTACAGCCCCAATCATGTTAGGCAAAGACATTTTGGAGTTTGTTCAAAGCTCAAAAAATATCAATGATGCAGATTCCGACGACGAAAAAGAAATGAATGATGCATCTCCTGTTCCCGCGTCATCCGAAATGAGGAACATCATGAAAAAAGTATGAGCAGTTATTAGACGCACATTTCATTGTTGAAATGAATAACAAAATGGACGAGAGACATCGAACAATTTCTGGACAATTTAATAATAAAAAAGACAATGCAAAGAAAAATATCATTTTATTTTCCAAAAACGCAATAAATGTTTTGTTGCTCAAAAAAACTTGAAAATTTTGTATTTAATTTCATTAAGTTCTTGGGGACTTTTTTTCATTGATTTTTATTAAATACATGCATATATACATATTTATGTAAATAAAATGTACTTTAATAAGCCTAATTTTTTTGAATATATGTTTTTTTTTTTTTTTTTTTTTTGCAACATTTTTTAACTCGAAATTCTTTTAACACGAAAAAATATTTCAGTCCCCTCAGTTTCGTGTTAAACGATTTTCACTGCACGTAGACCTATTCTCTTATATCTTTACCCCATATCCTAGTTGAAGAGTAATTAACTCTTGCGAACCAATATTTAATCATCGTTCCCCCCCTTTCCCACCATTCACTAATAGTGTATTGAATTCAATAATACTATATTTTGACGTTAAGTCTACAATGCGACTTAAAACTCTTAAGTGCCACTGGCGTTTATAACCGTCTGGCTCAGCCAAAGCGTTAACTGCTCCGAACGTATTTACATATTTCTTTCCGATGTATGATCTTGTGACGGCTCACGCGTCCTTTGTCTAACATAACCTCTGTGTTCTTTGACGGCCACGATTAATGGCAAATCTTTTCAAACCCAAATCCAAGAAGTGAAACGAAGGATAGATGCAAATAAGATAACCTTTAAAAGGACTGAAGTTTTAGTAAGCGCGATGGCAATTTAGAGAAAGTTCAGTTCAGAAAAGGTAGAAGCGTATATTGACGGCCTACCCAAGAATCACGGAAATCTCGCCATTTAATTCAAGGTACATACCATTGTACGCGAGCCTAGATGAATATCTGAAGTGGATTGGACCGTTGCTTAGAATTCAAGGTAGTAAGATTATATTCTGAATGCGAATATATTATTAGGATTGTGAGAGTAGGCGGATATAATATAATTATATAAATAAGTAATCCAATTGCGCGATCTGTGTTAACTATGGCTACGTGTTTTAGTTTATTCTCACTTAATATTTATTCGATATATTAGTAATTTAAGTTAAATTCTTAATAAAAGTCATATTAAGAATTCTAAAATGTCTCATCATTTCGAAAATCCCACACCTCTAACTTACGCTGAAACCCCACGATATGGTCGACAAAGATCGACCATATCACAATCTTTTCTGTGCACTGCTATCCATAAAATTATTTCGAAGGCCTTGGAATGCAATAAAAGGACAATGACAGTGCTTCCGAAGGATTTACTTATTTCAGGTAATTTGCTAATGCATTCCTTTTCTCCCCCCAATACGTCACATACGTGTGCCTATGTGGAAAAAAGTGGCATTGGGGTATAACTTTTAATCGATTGTTAAGGGATTAATTATAAATCGTACAAATTATCAAGATAATTTTTAATTTTTGTATGTAATTTTATACTTGACAAGCCCACAATGGGTCACTTATAATTATTAAACTTGTTCTTAACTTATTATTGTTAAATTAATTATAAAATTCATTGCGTAGTACTGATACATTTATAAGTGTATTATATCAGTGGAAATGTGTATTTTATTTTTTATTATGTCAAAATATATTTGGTTTGTTTACTTTCAGTAAATTATAATTTTTTTTAAAAATAATCTTTTGTCTTCGACTTTTTCAATATGCTCGCTCCCCCCTCCCAGAGTTATTACGCCCTCCCTCTAGGGGGCGCTCCACAGTTTGAGAAACGCTGACAGTACTTCTCAAACTTTCAATATTTACGACCCAAATTTCTATCATAATTTTCATCGCGCTCCTCTCCATATAATAACAATGTATTGAATGCAATAATAATGTACTTTGACTCTAAAGCTATAAAAAACTACCTTAATTATAAACCGTACAAATTATCAAAATATGTATTAAATTTTGTATATGTGTTACTTTTAAATAGATATTTTGCGTAAGTTACTTTTATGAGTTATGTTACTTTTTCTTTCTAACTTTTAAATTCGAACAGATTACAAACTAATTTTTAATTAAAGAAGGTACCAAGGTTAACAGGAGCCTTAATATAGAAGAGCTCTCAACTGCCGACTATGAAATCTTCATAGATTTCACGTCAAGTGGCTAGCTAGTATCAAAAGACAACTTAGTAATAACTCCTCTTTTAGATTCTGGGCAGGGATGGGTGATGAATTTTCTGCACTGATAACAAAAGTATTTTGTATACCGTTTCCATTTCCAATGCTAGTAATTATTAAACAATTAGTTTTAATAAATTAATTATCAAATTCATTGCGCAGTTCTGATACATTTATAAGTACACTAGCTGGTATACCCGTTCTTCGCACGGGGTATCAGTTTTTAATAAGTTAATTTTACGTGAATTGCAAATTAAACAAAACAAAAAAAAAGCTTTTTTCATATCTCAGCTGAACCAAAAATAATTTTTGTTAAATTTTAACTCTGTAGGTCTAATAGCTGATAAAAAAGGATTTCTTTTTTAAAAATTTATAGCGCCCCCATAACTTTCTTGTGGGTCGATTTTTGAAAACGCTTTTCTAAGTTGATCCAGTTCGTCGCACGGGAGGATTGAAAAATTAAACTATACAGATTGAAGGATAAAGAAGTTTTTTTAATGAGTTAATTTTATGTGAATTGCAAATTAAACAAAAAAAACCTTTTTGAATATCTCAGCTAAACAAAAAAACCATATTTGCTAAATTTTAAGTCTGTAGATCTAATAGAGCGGATAAAAAGGATTTTTTTTTAAATTTATAAAGCCCCGTAAGTCTCTTGTGGGTCGATTTTTGAAAATATATTTCTAAGCTGATCTCTGCTCAGCAAAACAAGCTAAGCTGATCGCTGCTCATTGTTACAAATTTTGTCTGATGAACGCTTATAATTATGTAACTAATTTATATCTGAATGTGTAATACGTTAATATTACTTTCTGTTGTATTTATTTTATGTTAAAATTGTAATATTGGCAAGCAACGTCAATCCTTACATTATAAAAGTGATTCAATGGAAACATAGCGAAATGCTGGTGATAGAGCCAAGTTGGCATCATTTTTGGTGACCAAGTTGGTAACTTCGCTATTGATTGAACGGTGCTGAAGTTGATGTGCTGTAGAATCACCTGGTGGGGAGATACAACAAAGGGGATAGCACAAAAACCTTCTCCACAAAAAATACATATACATGAAAATTTTCATAGTGATCGGTTGAATGGTGTTGTGTGGAATGAGGCGATTTCATACATACAAACATCCATTCATATATATATAGATAGATAGATTAACATTAAAGAATCTATCCAAACGAAATCTCTCTGTGCTCGGCAACCATGTTGGCAACTTGGCGATTGATTGAACGGTGCAGAAGTTGATTTGCTGTAGAATTAACCTGGTGGGGATCTGCAACAAAGAGGATAGCATAAAAACCTTCTCTACAAAAAGTACATATACATGAAAATTTTCATAGTGATCGGTTGAACGGTGTTGGAGAGTGAAGCGATTTCATATATACAAACATCCATTTATATATATATATAGATTATATCAGTGTAAATATGCATTTTATTATTTTTATTATGTCATGACCTATTTTGTTTTGCTTCCCTTCAGTAAATTAATAAACTTTTCTTAAATAATTTTTTATTTTCGACTTTTTTACATGCTCGCATTCCTACATAGGACTATCATGTTCCCCTGGGGGGGAGCACCCCTTTGTTTGAGAACGCTGGTTTAAACGCTAAATGTCTTAGAAAGATCAATTGAAACTTTTAAAACAAATAAAATTTTAGATATACTAAGAGGTTTTAAAAAATTAATTAGAACGGTTTGATTAAATAAAAAAAAAAACATTCTTTATTAACAGAATTTTCTTATTCGAAAGATAAACGCACATTTTCAAAAAAGGATACGTGGATCGGATATGTTGTACTTTTTTTCTTTACATTTCATAATAACGCATCTTCTGCAATTTTCAGCACATACTTCATTTTACTCGAAAAATTGACAAAGTGAAAAATGTCATGTTTGGCATTGAATTAAGTGATTATTTACTTGGAAGTACTTCGACTAAATAATGTACTATTCATTTTATTTTTAAGTAAAAGATTTTTATCTAAGCGTTTT
>BMAV01025534.1:55879-77555 GCA_019973955.1 Trichonephila inaurata madagascariensis
CCCCCCCCCCCCCCCCCCCCCCCCCCCCCCCCCCCCCCCCCCCCAAAGCCTCAATGACGCCAAGTACATATTTAACCAATTTATATATTAAAGAGGAAAACACATACTCAAAAACACTGAAGAAGTGGCAAAGCTGCAGCAGAATTTGCGTTGCCCAGAGTGCACCACGAGGATGCCCCCTATGTTGCCCCCACGAGAAGGCCCCCCTGACATTGCTGGGAATGAGCATACTCATTTTCTTGCTGAGAAAGGAGCCCTAGTGATCCAAAGACCCACAAGAATTTCAACCTTTAATTCCTTAAGGTATCCGACTACGTTCGGAACCGTGATTTTAAAAAAGCGCATAAATGGATAATTTTCATGATATTTAGTGTCACTTAGATTAGAATACATGTATAAAATTGTTTTAAGGATATTTTGACAAAAAAATTTATTTAAATACAATATTTCGGCAAAAAATTAAATATTAAATATTATCCATTTATACGCTTTTGCAAAATCAAGGTTCCGAACGTAGTTGGATACTTTAAAGGCAAAACCTGACTTTGAAGGGAGGGAGGACCCTAACATTTTCTGTTACACCACTGGTTGTAGTGACAGTATGACTGAATAGTTCTTCAGGAGGACTTGTAATGACTTGTTGAGTATGTCATGCCAAAGTGCTGCACTCTTCTTTGGAAAAAGAGGTCTCACAAGGCATTAGGAAGTATTCCGTGACTTTTGGGCATTTCAGTGTATATTGTATAAGTTGCATGGTGTTATATAACTGTAAAGCTTTTCGATTTGAATTAATACATTAATTTTGATAAACATTGACCTTTAATAGCCAAATATGCAACAAAGATATTTTGGATGTTAAATTTTATTGCATATTTTATGTTTTTGTGGAACAGATCTTGATAAATATCTGTTAGAATTACAAAGAAAAAAATGGATTTGTGTTTTGTTTGAATTCAATTCTACTTCTTAAAAATCTTTCGGACATGGTATTTAAAGAGTTAATTTTTCTAATGAATATTTTGTTTTAAAATATAATAAATAGCGTTTTTTTTTTCTTTTCTTTTTTTTACTTATCATTATAAAATTTAGAATAAAAATGTTATCTGTATAGCATTAATTTTCATATGAAAAAAAACTTATAGTGTTCAACTAGATTAATAAAAACTCCAATAAAAATGAAGTTAAAAAAGTAAATAAATGTACAATTTTTTAAAATTTTATTTTATATTAAAATAAATTTTCTGTTGGGTATCATTAAAGAACTGCGTTTTTTGTTAATCTATATTTTTGTGATTACTTGTGTAAAAAATGGTAGTATTATATAGCTTATATCTATTTCATTTAGAAATATTTGATATGTTACTTACTATGAAAAATATTACCAAAAATATTAATTTAATGTAACATTTTAAACTTTATATATATATATATATATATAAAGAAAGAAAGAAATATTTTCATAACTTTTCATAACTTTTTTTTCATATGTTTTCATAACTTTGATACTATTTAAGCAAAAAATAATGAAGAAATAGAATGAATTAAAATGCAACTGTTTCCTAGTTTAGAGGCAAACAAAAAATTTTGTGATCAGAGATCTCTTAATTGTTTTGACTTTTTTAAAATTAGGATTGAATCTATTAATATTGAGGCTAATATATCATATTAGACAGAGGATAGAACGCTTTTAGATCATGTATATTCGATATATTTTAAAGTTTAGAGTTTGCATTTTCCTTCACTCAAATTATTTTGTATGTTAATTTTGATAACAGTGAATCCTTATCAATCTTAGACGATAAAAGCAAATAATGACAACATACTGACGACGTTGTTGCACACGCAGTCTTATTTTTTAAAATTCTTTGTAAGGCCGTGAGAAAGAAGTATACTTCCCACCAGCCTCATTAATTTTTAAAAGTCGATGGGAAATCTATTTTCTCACCTATAATTTGTGTTCCTAGCACTCTCGGCTTCTCTGGTATTTCAAGTCGTAAACGCAAAGTGAGACCTGTAAGATCCCTGAGCAGAAAGAAAACTATTCCTGATTGACTAAAAACATACAGACGTTGCCATTTGAGCTCTACTAAAGCACATGAAAGAAAAGAAAACACGTTTGTACAACTTGCAATGTACCACTATGTGTTGATCCGTGTTTCTTGAAATTCTATGGGAAACAATATGTATAAATTCTTAAATTTTTTTAATATACAAAATGTATCTAATTTATAATTTCATTTGTAGATTTCAACATTTACAAATTCTGTTTTATAAATATTATGCTTTGAAATATAAAAAAAAAGTGCAAAACATGATGTTCTGTCTTTGAAAAGCTCCAGTGGAAAACACACTTCCTACATAACAAGTAATATAAAAAAAAAAATAAGTAAATTCTTACTTAGGTCAACAAAGAAAATTTTTATTTTAGTTACTTTTTATAAATTGGTACAATTAATATAAATATGTATATACATATGACAGAATCACAATATTACGTGACAAAATAGAAAACGATTTTCCTTGCAATTTTTCACATTTTCCTTTCTATAAATGCTGTTGACTATTTTTGTTTGTTTGTTACTGTTTATTCATTAATTAAATTTAAAAAATTATGATTGAATATTGGGTCGCAAATACTGAAATTTTGAGAAGCACTGCCTTATTCTGTGTCTCTTGTATTGTGTGTATTGAATAACCTTTTTGTCTATATTGTAAAATAATGGAAATGTGTATTTACTCATTGTTCTAAATTTTAAGAAAACAAAATGGGTGTGATAAATGGATATATGTACTACAACGATACGAATTTTAGTGAATTTTAAAACACATCTTTATATGTATGGAATGAGTTCTAAATCTGAGTTAGGCGTTTTGACATAAAGCAAAACATGAACGTAAAATATATTTAAGCCACATCATATTTACAGTGGCGTACACAAGGGTGAGGTTAGGGGAATCAAACCCCCTTCCATAGACCAACAGATTTTTAATTTTTAGATTAAAGATTACGTCTTGGGGCTTTCGTTTACATTTTTTTTTTTTTTTTTTTTTTTTTTTTTTTGAAAAATATAGCCTCTGCCAAGAAAGTAGCCTGTATACGCTATTGCTTATGTGTATACCATCAACTCATAAATGTTCAACGTGTGTTTTAATATAAAGTCATTAGTGTGTGTAGCACTCTCGAGAATAGTATTATTTTGAAGATAACTTTAAACACAAGTAATATTAAAAAAAATTTAAGTCAATTCCTACTTAGGTCAACAAAGAAAATTTTTAATTCAGTTACTTTTATATGACAGAATCACAGACAAAATTTTTTTTGTTTGTTATTATTTATTCATTAATTAAATTTAATTATTCTAATAAAGTAGTATTATAAAAAAAGAAATCACATTCTCGAAAATTAGACCATCCCAGCTGGGATTCGAACCCACGACCTTTGGATTAGAAATCTAACACGTTATCCACAGGGACACAACGAACGATTGTTCTATCTATATATGCTGTTGGACTATTATTTTTGTTTGTTACTATTTATTCATTTTTAATTTAATTACTAAATTAATATTTGAAAAAAAAACTGTATGAACATCAAGTGTCATCCACTACGAGTTTAAAAAATATATTTGAACTTGTATGGATGAATAGAAAGTATTTTATTAACGACCGAAAATTTGAATTATATATATATATATATATATATATAGGGAGAGGGTGAAATAATAGTATGAACTGAAAAAATATTAAAGTTTTTCTACAGCAAAATTTGATTTCGGGTAAAATTTCACATGTTGCTTCTTTCCGTAAGCCCAAGAAGAGTATCAGTTGAAAATTTTAGCGTTCACAATATTGATGCACAAAAGAAAAAAAAGAAAGAAAGAAAAAGAAAAAGGATTTTTTCGAAAACAATGTATTATACTTTAAGCAGATATTCTCGGAAATCTATTATGATATGAAAAAGATATTTTTTGTCCGATATTGAATAAAAAATTTATTTAAAAAAAAAACAGAAAATGTGTTGACCAAAGGAGAGCGAGCGATTGACCCAAAGGGCTAGTGTAGTAGGTCTTTGAACCAAACCTATTACAGTCATCTTTCAAACAAGAATGAGTGATCGACGTTGCTATGGTTACCGTTCCTCACAACAGTGATTATAGATAACGAAACTGGAAAAAGTGAATTTATATAAATATAAGGCTGTCGATGATTCAAATATCCTGCTGTTTGTAAAAGGTCGTACGGGTTTTGAATAGTAAATAAATTCGAGGGCGTTTCTTTTGCATTTTGTGTGTGTGTGTGATAGGTGCATATTAATAAGTTAAAACACTTGAAAAGAGTGAAATGTTGTTTTGAAGAAATTGATTGATGTATAAAGGCTTATTTTTAATATATGAAATGTTTGAATTTAATGAAGGTGCAGGCAAACTCTTTAAAAAATTAAGCCTCCGTCTATATTGATTCTTATGCATTCATTTTAAACCTGTGGTATTTTTATTTTTCTTCTCGATCCTAAATTAGAACATATATTTTAAAGGCAGTTAAGTACACCCAAAAGAGCTAGAAATAACTAAGCTTTAGTAGAATTACATTTTTCTTTGATATTTAAAAAAAATTTTAAATATTTTTTTTAAATATAGAGGCAAAATCGTTTAACATGAAACTGAAGGGACTGAAATATTTTTTCGTGTTAAAAGATATTGCAAAAAAAAAATCATATATTCAACAAAATAAATTTATTTGAGCACATTTTATTTACAAAGATATGCATATATGCATGTATTTAGTAAAGAGTAATGAAACAAAAACATTCACAGTTAAATTTAATACAAAATTTCCAAGGCTTTGAAAAACAAAACATTTATTGAGATTTGGAAAATAATCTGATATCTTTTTTTTTTGCATTCCCCTTTTTTTTTAGTATTAACTTGTCAACAAATTGCTCGATTTCATCCATTTCGTTATTCATTTCGCCATTCGAATGTACGTCTAAATAACTGCGCATACTTTTCATGATGTTCCTCATTTCGGATGACATGGGATCAATGATATTTTTTGAGCTTTGAACAAACTCCAAAATATCTTTGTCTGTCATAATTGGGGCTGTACACACACATTATCATCATCTATTGCAACAAATCCTTCCGATGATAAACCTGCGTGGCTGGTGTTTTCTGTATTTTGTTCATTTCCAGAAGAGAAATCCTTTTGTGTTAAGAGAAAGAAATGCATGAAAATACGTAGTAGTTTATCGGGATCGTTGTATATTATTTCGTGGTAACCGATATTTCGTCTTAAGCGTTTTCGTGTTAAACGCCTTTCACTGTATATCTAAAAATAGAATAAGCAATTAAAATAGCGATAAAATAATTTAAAAATCGTAAAACAATGGAATTTGTATAAGTGAGTGTGTATTAATATCGTGTTATAAAGCGATCCAAGTGCTATTGGCAATGAATCACGTATTTTGAACCACGTTTAAGTGACGAAGACGATATCTGAGCTGTCATCCCCCTCTCCGAACTTCCACACATACCAAAAGAGAATTTGAGAGAAATATTTTTTACCTTTGCTGTTTAGAATGTATTTTATTGCATTCAAGTCGAGTCACTTACCTGGGCTTGAGGAGGGAAATATAAATTCCATACGATTAACACAGTGTTTCACAAACTGTGGGGAGCGCCCCCTAGGGGGGGCGTAATAACTCTACGAGGGGAGCGCGAGCATATTGAAAAGTCGAAAATAAAATTTATTTTAAAAAATTATTAATTTACTGAAAGTAAGCAAGCAAAATGCATTCTGACATAATAAAGAATAAAATTAATATTTACACTGACATAATACACTTATAAATGTATCAGTACTGCACAACGTATTTTATAATTACTTTAACAATAGTAAGTTAAGAACAAGTTTAATAATTTCCAGTGACCCCATGGGCTTGTCATGTATAAAATTATACATAAAAATTAACACTTTCTTTGGTAATTTGTACGGTTTATAAATAGAGTCCCTTGTCTGGCGATTAAAAATTACCCGATTCGCTCCCCAATGCCACCGTTTAACATGCAGGAGTGCGTATGTGACGTATTGTGAAAGGGAAGAAAAAATGAATAAATAAGAAATCCTCTGATTTATATATATAAGTCAATCCTTCGCAAGCACTATCAAAGGTTTTTATTGCGTTCCAAAGCCTTCGGGATCATTTTATGGATATCAGTGCACAGAAACAATCGTACTTCGAAAAGACGTATATATACGTCCGAGGAATTTAACGCACGGGTTGAGCGAGACGTATATATATGTCGGTGGCACTTAAGAGGTTAAAGTCGTATTGTAGCTTTAGCGTCAAAGTATTATTGAATTTCTGCATTGTTATTTGTATGGAAGGAAGGCGCGATGAAAATTATTTTTGAATATTTTGTTGCAAATATTGAAAGTTTGAGAAGCACTGGATTAACATGTGAAAATGAATGAGAATCCCTAACAATTTGATGTGTATTTATTTTATACACACTTAACTCTTTATTCACAATATTCATTAATTCTTTCGATGAAAAAAAAATATTAATGGATATCTACTTGTCGTTGTTTCTTACTCTCCTTACCCGCTTTCCAAGAAATGGATCTTAAAAACGTGTGGTCACAACAAGATGAGGCCACAGCCCACACCTCCAGGGTTTTCATGGATGTTTTAAGAGCAGCCTTCCCCCGAATGATTGATCTCCCTGCGAGGAAACGTTAACTGGCCTGCCTGCTCACCTGATTTATCCCCTCCTGATTATTCCCTGTGGGCTTATCTCAAATCCCTGGTTTACAAAGATTTCTCCAAAGACCTACGGAACAACATCCTAGCCGAAATGGACAATATCCCGGTCGATATGCTTGAAAAGGTGTCTCTAAGTTTTCGAAATTGACAACATCAGTGTATTGGTAATGGAGGGAGACATTTAACAGACGTTGTGCTTAAGACTGTGTAAATTCAAAGTTTCAGTATTGTGTGATAGACGGAAAATAACAATAAAGTCGAATGAAACATGTCGTGTGTTTTATTGCATTTTCAAAACAGGAAGTTACCAAGCCCCACTCTGTAGAAAATTTTAAACTGTGGATATATATTACTTTTGTGTAATATATATATATTGTTAAGTAGATCCGCGGATTCGAGGATTTTATGCAAAACAATCACAAAGAAACTCAACAGTTCTTTAAGAACGATGCGAATTTATTATCAAAAATCCAACCCTTTAAATACATGATTCAGCAGAAATATTCTCAGAGTAGATCTCCGAAGGTCTTCACACCTTCAACAGCAATCAAACACAATCATCAGTGTTTAAAAACATACGTAAGTAAAAGATTATTCACAAGTACAACCGAGCTAATCGCTAGTCAAAACAATGTTCACTCTTCGCTGGTTTAACCCAGACTCACTGGTTGCGGCTGGACCTCCTATTTATAGGCGTGGCAGAAACTTCCAGAAATATAACCGCTCGTGTCATCGAGCGTGACGTTAATGGAGAGATCCACTACTTTGTAGAAGAATCCAGAGGGTTCCGAACTCGCCAAAATGGTCGCCAAAGTCACTAAATTGCCCGCCAACTTGGTTGCCAAAAATGATGCCAACTTGGCTCTACGGCCAAGATTTCGCCAAGTTCTCATTGAATCGCCATTATAAAGTAAGGGGCAGCATTGCTTGTGAATAGTACAATTTTAACATGAAATAAATATAACATAGAGTAATATAAATGCATTAAACACCCAAATACAAGTTATTTACACTATTTACACAAAATTCGTAACAATATCATTCAACTTTTCCTCAAGAACAATCATTTTCAAATGTGCAACGAGATCATGAATTATAATTCATATTATTGACAGCAATAATTTTATATTTTCGTCTTTATTTTAAGATAAATTTTGAAACGATTTTTTGTTTTGTTTTTTGGTGACTTGTGGATGTAATTTTATCCATATGAATGTAATATTGGAAATTATGCATTATACTCTTCTTTAAATGATTTTTCATTTGCTGTATCTTGATATTGACAAATAAGTTTAATTTCGTTAAATTTCTTTTAAATTAAAAATTTTTTTGGAATATTTTTTATATAAGATTCTGATACATCAAGATAAAAATATTTAACAATTCGAAATTTGAAAAATTTGCAAATTCAAATCATATTGAAATAAATTTAATGAATATTATTATGATACATCGAAATATTGTTGCACACAATTACAAAAATCGACTTTGAAAAATGTGTGTTGGATAAAAGCTCTTGCATTTGTGTCTTAAAGGCCTTCCAAAATAAATACAAATTAATAAGATTAAAATAAGATAGTTGGCAACATTTCTGAAGATTCGGTACTTTGCTATCTGATTTGCTCAGTGTTAGCCAAGGGAGCATTGTGCAACACGTGTTGGAATGAAGTCATTGTTAAATGTACGTACAATTAAAACAAAAAATAATTTTGCCGTCGAAATTTAACTATGTACATTTTTTCTGTAATGTAATATTCACATGGTCAAACTTGTAAATTTTCTCTAATGCATAAATTTAACTAAATTTTTTTCGCGTGCTATTTTCAACTTAAAAATGTAACAAAAAATTACTCTCAAAAATACGAGGGATACGGTAAAGTTTTAATTATTAGTAAAATAATCGGAATAGGAGCTATAGATATTTATTTCTTATTCTTAAGACCTCTGCATAGTCAGCATCCAGAGTTGAGCATTTCTCCTACTGTTTCTTTAACTTTCGAAGGCCTCTTGTGATACTTCCTCCTCGAGTTGGTTGAAGGGGAGATCTTGTTGATCGTTAAAGTTCCCGAACGTGATAGAGATTGAGAAGCTATTAATAAGACTCGAAATATTTTGTTAATTTAAGTGTTAAAAGTAAGTGCGCTCTATGCCGGCAAGAAAAAATGAACAGTAAGAAATGACGTCTACTTATTTGAAATGACATACGAGGAGTGATTGATAAGTAAGGTCTCCAACAGTATAAAATAAGTTTCCAACAAAGTAAAATAATAACAGAGGTATAAGAATGAAGGGAATTTATTACTATTACATAATCTAAACTCATTTCTCAACATAGTAGTTACCACTAACAGCTACACAATTGTTCAATCGTTCTATCCATTTCTTCATTCCGTCCATGTAGAAAGATTTTGGTTGACTGCGTATCCATTTGCGCACGCGCGGCTGCCTGAATCAATCAAGCCTCGTACACCTCTGAAACTCACCAAAGTGATAATTCAGGACTCTAATTCAGAAATAAGCGACTATAATTCAAGAACTCACTGTTGTGGCATGTTCACCTCTATGCTAAAGCATGGAGGTGAATGTTTTCCTGTTCCAACTAAATACTTGGGATTAAGTTCCTCACACATTTTTTCCTTCTATAAACTATTACACTCCCGTCGGAACAAAAAATGTTGAATCTTCTCTCATACCAACCAATTTGCAGTCAATATTGAATTTCCTGAAACTTAATCCCGAGAATCTAGTTGGAACATTGAAGCATGCAGGTGGAGGCATTCTTGTGTGGGAGTATAAATCAGCTTCAGGGCTAGGTAATTTGGTATTTTTTGATGATATTGTGAATCATGAGCTCTATTTAAATATTTTAAAAACAATTTGAAATTATCCGACCGAATTTGGATATTGTAGGTGGCTTCCTTTTTTAACAAGATAATGATACCAAGCGCATTGCTCTCAACATACGCCCCTGATGTCTCGTATAACTGCCCTCAAATTCTGAAAAACCTCGTAAATCAGCAGATTTAGGCCTTGTAGGACATATTTCGTGATAATTTGATTTAAAAAAAGAAAGTATGATGTATAAAAAACAAAATGTGTGAAGTAAAAACAATAATCTTAGAAGAAAGGAGGAACATCGATGCAGAAATTACAAAAAACTGAGGAAATCTATACCAAGACGTTCAAAATTTATTGTGGAGGCTCAAATATATATATATATGCTACTAAGTATTAAATTAAGGGGAAAAATACTATATTTTGAGCCATGTTGAGATTTCTTTTGAACTGTACGAAGACTTTTGTAGCGTTATTTTTTAGTAGTTTTTCATTATTAATTTTTTAAAATAATAATTATATTATGTTTTAAAAATTGGTTATGTTATTCCATTTAGAACAAGTTGCAGATATCATAAAAAATTACAATTCTGAAATATTACTTTTTATTAGTTGAAAACATTGAATTCTATAGAAAATTGCAAGTGTACGAACATTTTTGTGGTCCACTGTACATATTTATATTAAACTTAAGCAAAGAGTAGTATACATTTAGTTTGATTATTTCTTTTATTCATGCAATACTGCTTAATGTAAATAATAGTTTGTTTTTACAAAAAAAAGGCTTTTATAATAGTATTAATTCATTATGAATACTGCATAGTGTGTTATAAATACATTTCTAACTTGATTCAAATATATTTAAAATGCATGACTCTTTACAATTTAAGAATAATTCCCTACTTTTTTTTACAAGCATTATTAAATTTTTTTTTTCTGTCTTTTTATAACATTTTACACACTTTATATTATATTATTTAAATTTATGAAATTTTATAAAAAAATTTAATGCAATTCTCATTTACAGCTATGCATAAAAGCATTGTAAAACGTGTAAGACATCCTATTAAAAAACAGAAAAAAGTTTCACACGTCGTCGTTTTCACCATTTCTTTTTTTAAATCAAACTAGTTTCGAACATACAAATTCTACGAATACTTCGAAATGAAGAATGCACACAAGAAAGTTTTCAATATTGATATTATTCTCTTCATCTTTCCAATTCGAAAAAAAATAAATAAATAAAATAAAACAAGTTCGGTTTTATTTCGTTTTTGTTTCAATTTCATCAACTTTTTTCCCTTCTTTTTTTTACTATAGCCTAGAAAGATTTAATAATTTAGAAACTTATTACACAAAATATTTTTGTTGTGTATTCCAAAATCATAATATCATGTACGAGAAACGAAAATGACTTGACTTTTTAAAATGGAGTCATATGACTTAAGCCCTTTGATGTGCGTTTTATCAAATTTTACTTGAAAAATCTCCTCAAATTTTATTTATTTACTTTCAATATAATATTTTTTATTAGCAAAATGTAAATATCTGTATCAGTATTTAAATAAAATTAATGATCTTTATTAATTCAATCATAAAATTAATTTTGATTACTATTATCAAGTATTTAGATTCTTAATGTGGCCTAATATGTCTTATTTTTGTTGTTTCTTATGCCACCTGATCTCGACTCTGTCAGATCCAAGCCCACGAAACTCATCATGGCAAAGGGCTAGACATATGCCTTTCGTTAGCCGTAGTCTTGAGCACCATGCAGGTGACAGTACGATTTAACTCGGTTCCACCCCAATTTTGAAATATAACTCCCTGGTGGGGGGTCAGGGGTCTCCCACCAACCTCATGAGAGGACTAGTGGCTCGGCAACTATTTAGAGTACCCCCATGCCACAAAGGCACTTTAAATTTACAAACATCCATGCCTTCCTCCGGATTCAAACCCAGACCCCACCGCACAGTAGTCAGCATCGCTAACCGCTATACCGGATGGGCAACTGTCTTATTTTTACATCAGATTTTAAGCTTATAATTTAAACCTTGATTCATTGTTAAAAATTAATTTTCTTGTATGGTTTTTATTGGCACTTCTTTAAAATTTTTTTTTTGTTACCTATAAAATTATTGCATTGATAAATAAAATTGCTTAGAAAATTCAAATATTTTGCTATGAAGGATTGATGGATTCATCAAAGTGGAATTGGAGAATCCGAGTTTCAGAGTAAAGAGTAATAGGGGTTGTTGATACCATGCGTAGGAGCTTTGTTTATTTTGCAATAACGCTTTCTTTAACCTTCATTTCATCGTCCTTGATTTGAAGAATCTTCCGACAGTCGCGTGGCTGCTAAATCTGATTTCACCAACAAGCGAAACGTAGAAAACAAAACAAACACTGGATGTGTCGCTCCAATCTTTCAGCTATAATTATTCACAATAAAGAAAAAAGATTTACAACTTTCTAATATACCGAGACATAAAGAAAGTAACACTAAATAACAAAGCCTCCACACAAAAGATCCCTTGAATTGAAAAAAAGTACACGAGAGCCAAATTCTTCAAATAAGAGTCACGTCCGAGAATAATGACGCCCAGCAAAACTTCGGAGAAACAAAGACACCATCTTCTGGATGGAATTAAAAAAAGAAGAAAAAACAAACAAACAAGAAACAACTCGGAGAGAGCTTCGAACGTTCCACCTTAGAATGTCTTCACGGTCGCAGTTAGGGAATCGAATGAGCCAAACAAAGGGTAGTCTGGAAGCACCTCAAAAAGTTGTTGCCAAACCGGCTTTCTCAAAAACCTGAGCCTTTTTGATGTAATACCGTGAGATTGAGTAGGCAATCCCTCCCATGCAAATGATTACACCACGTGTTCGAACTGTCAAGTGTCTGTTGTCAAGCCAACTCTCAGAAACTGGAACGTGAATCTCCATGTAAATCGTGAATGATAATTTTTTTTATGTTTCCTTGCTTTTACACGAAGAGATAAACACAGCAGGTGATTTCCTCATATGTGTTTTGTATCGTGAGCTTAATACTTAAGGTCTGAAAATGAGGAAGATGATTTATAAAACAATTAGGACCGGGTAGTCGAAAGTCATGTGAAAAAAGTCATGAAAATCTGAATACACAATTAGAAATTACAATTTCTGTTTTTAGCTCTTAGATTACTCTAAGATATACACACAAAAGTTACAAAAAGGAAGTTCATGTCTGTTCACACATATGAGCATTTACTAAATTAAATATGTGTCCATCTTACTGTAAGAAATAAACAAAAAATGTATCATATTTGTGACAATAAATAATACAAATAAATGCATTTAAAATAACTTTTTAAGTTTCAAAGGCGATGCAAAGCATAATTTCATCGTATGTGTGATATTTCTTTCTAGTGAGTGAATATTAACGTCGCACTGTTCAGCCACACGAGGGCTTTTGGCGACGGACCACGTAATTTTGAACCATGGTTAAGTGACGTGGACGACACCTAGACAAAAATGTAATAAAAAGTGTATTTTCTAGTAATTATACGGTATTTTATAAAAAACGTTTAGGTATTTTATAAATTATGTAATCTTCCCCCAAAATTAATGAGTAATTTTAAGAATTCAAGTAATGACGGTTAATAAAAATTAATATATATGATAGTATTTTCAAAATATAAATAAATCATTACTTATACAGTTTGCTCATTCTTTAAACAATTCTTTTATGTAGTTGTTGTTGTGTTGGGGCTAATGCCACCTGTCTGACGTAGTTGGAACGAGGCCCACGAAATTCATCGTGGCAAGGGGCTAGAAGTAAGCCTGTCGTTGGAATTGAGCACCATATAGGTGACAGTACGATTTAGCTCGGTGAAATTTCCGAAGGGACGATAGATCTTTACGATAGCTAACGACACCACATATCTCCACCTCCACAATTTAGACATGGAACTGAAGGGGAGGGAAATATTCTCCAGTCCCAAGCACTCGTTATTCAGCCCACAAGACTTTCGGACCCACTGATTTCACGAGCACGTACTCTGTGTGTACTCGGTTTTATGTAGTAAAAATCATTATTTCCTCATTTTGCCATTCTGTTAATATATGTTTATAGTTTTTTCACTCAAAATTCATAATTCTTTGCATCTTTGTTCTTTTTGTGTCAGAAAGTATTCGTCTTCCAAATGATGCACAAGCAACCAAAATAATTTTTATGGGCAAGTATAAGTTATTACAATTAAATTTGATTATTTATTACCATCAATGCGTAACTGCTCTTGTTTTAATAACTGTATACTGACTGTCCCAAGTAGCAGAACCACCCTCTGGCGACCACGCATCTTCAGTAAGGGTCAAGTGGCGAATGAATATAATTGCTATGAAAAACCATCATGACGTTTGAGAAAATTAGTGATAGCATGAAAGTTATGAATTTAAATATTTAGTTTATTTACGTCACAGCTATTAATTACAGTACATGCATTTACATTGAAGTTATTCTAAATATTGGTTATTTCATTAGAATTCAGAATATAATATTTGTGAGGGAGAAGGCCACAACCGTTGTCTTCGGTGTTTCCCAAAGGACTTCCTTTCTGCTCTCTCATGGTGGGGCTCACTTTTTGACAGCTCGAATTACATCCGGCTCATGGGCGGAGTGGGGTTTTCTCAAAGATTACTGAGGAGTGGACAGAAGACAGGATCCCGCAATATTTAGGGGTGAACGTGTGCATAGGAACGCTGTTATCCTTTCCACAAAAAGAAGCCGATTTTTCAGCTATATGATGCGAAAACGTCACAACGTCCATGTTTTCTTTGTCCTTAATTTTTAAGATATCTTTTGTCCGTGTAAATAACTAAACCTAAAATAATAAATAATTGTTGCATCCAAAAGATACTGCATTGAACCCAACACCAAATCTACTCAATTTGGTTAAATCTTTAACGTCCAACGCTGTACAGGTACACATAAATTATGAACGTAATTTTGGCGAAGGATCTCATAATTTTTAATTCTGTTCAAGTTACGAGGATTATACTTGAATATTAGTCCCTCCACGAGAGGGCTCTACAGTGGCATCAGAGCTAGATTACAATAATGTGGGCCACAAGCTCACAACCATAACTATTCCTCTATGTAGGGGTCTTCAACCCATAGCCCTTCATTTGAATTCGTGATATTTCAATAAATATTGCCTTGTATGCTTTTTATCGTAAAAAACTCCATTTGTTTCTGTTGTTCTTGATATTAAAAATATTCCACTGATGTGTTTGATATCCATTTGAGATGTGGCCGCGGTAGCCGAGTGGTGGCTGGCTTTGTTACGAGTTCGAGCCCAGTACCACTAAAGATCCGCCGTGATGCACGCTAAATCTGTCGAGATCTGAAACATCCTCCCGTTGGTGGGGTATGGTAGTTAGGGGAGGTGGTGCCATCTCAGGTGACGTCCACGTCATTTGACCATGGTTCAAAATTACGTGATCCGTCGCCAAAAGCCCTCGCGTAGCTGAACAGAGCGACATTAATATTATCTCACTCACTCATCCATTTGAGATAAAATTTTCTGAAAATCGCGAATTTTTCTAAAATCTCACCGTATTTTAAATACTTTTAAATATACAAAAAAAAATCTGACTATGCATAAAATCTCAGAAATTTTCGGAAATAAAGATGGACTTTTATCTTTAATATGCTTGCAAAGTATTTTAATTCCACTTTCATTTAACTTTTTTGAAATCGATATATATATATATGTATACAAATCTGTAAATAACAGTCTTGTGTAAGCCAAACTTCCCTTTTTTATATAAATTCCCTGACAACAATATTTTTTGACAGTCGTGTGACCCGTGGATCACTGTGGATTTATTGAAGTGGCTCATAGATCATTGTAAATTTATTGATTTGGCCCTCGAGCGTGGAAGTTTGAAGATCCCTACTTTATCATATCCTTGCTACAATCAAGGAAAAATATATTCTTTTAATTTGTATTTTATGAACTCAAGAAAGCACTGATTTAAAATGCATTTAAGTGTATAAGCAGACTTAATACTGAAATATTTCTGCTGAGGGAACAAAAAATAAAGCTCTTGGGAGTTAACAGCTTTTTAAAAATCAATATATTTTGTATTTGAAAATAAGTCAATACTTACTCTTAAATGTTATGTGCAATTTCTGTGTTTAAACACATTTCACCTAAATGAAATAAAGGAAAATATTCAGAAAATTGCAAAATTTTATCTAAAAAACAAAATGTCTTGATTTTTTTTTTAAAAAAAAACCCTTTGGCATTCTTATGATGTAATAGAAATTTAAAAATCAAGAAAAGTAATTTATTTTTTCAATTTGGGAAACCTAATTAATAAGATACAGCTGCTTTAGTAACCCGAAAAATGAAAATTCGAGTTCTCTGTACCTAAGATCGTGAGTTTGTTTCTTGTTTTATTTAAGTCGCGTACTATGAAGCAACATGAAAGCTATTAGCGATAGTCTTCACAATTCTGAGCCATGGTCCAGGAACGAGAATGATACCTTCGCTTGCACCTAATTCTCCACGCTTCCACAATCCGTCAACATGAGAACTTTGAGCCCGAATGGACTGAAACGACAATCTATAGTTGTATCAGAAGTCGAACCCATGACTTGACTGCAACAACATCGGTCATTGCTCATGACTATGATTACTCAACTACCATGGTTGCTACAAAATTCACGAGATCACTATTTAAATAATGAGAAATGCTTCATGTTATTTTGAAAGAAGCTTAAAAAAAATCTTGAATGCGTGGTGTGGAAGTTTAAGGAAGGAAAGAGCTGTTTGAGTGTCATTTTAACTACAGCTTAAAATTTAAACGAAAAAAGAATAGTCGTTAATGTTTTTTAATGCGACATAAATTAACACTGTAACCAGTGGTGAAATATTAGAATTACAACTTCTAGATGGCGCCACCAGACAGAGTACGTATATGGTTTCCCTCTGGAGGAGGAACGGAATCCAAAGGAGAGAAAGAGAGACATTATGCTGCTTGAGATCTGGTGTGCACCAACACACGGAATATCTCTTAACGTTGTTTTATTTGTATAGAAAATATAATTGCATATAGCAGTTAGAGGAGGGTCTATGCACAAGAAATAATTTATATTAAACCAGAGGTAGATCATTTGTGATTGTGAATGGTTTTTCATTCATCGCAATGGTTACAACACAAATTATCTCTCTTATTAATATTACAAGTTTAAAAAATATTTGTAAGTCTTTTTAATGTATTTAGAGCTTATCGAACTAATAAAATGCCTAAAAGAAATTTAAATAAATTGCAGTATTTTCTCATTTTTTTTATTTTTGCAACTAGAATTATTATTACCTTTACAAATTACCTTTCCAATTATATTTTATTGCTCTATGCATGAATTTTCTATCTTTGAATATCAACATTAGAGACAGAAGCAATAAAATCCAAACCTAGAACATTTAAAGATTTCTAATTAGATTCTAATGGATTAATTGTCGGATGTTTTGCATGTAATTAGATACTTAACATTTCGAGGTCGAATTACTCGAGAAAAGTGGCAAACGAAAACATTTTAAATGATTTATTCCGAACATTTCTTTACTTTGTTTGCTACAGCTATTTACGTTTTCGCATAAAATTTCATTTTCATATATCTGAAACTGTCGGAAATGAAAGAAAAATCAAGGTCTTCCTTTGAGGTTATTTCCGTATTTCTTATTCAAATCTCGGTGAAATAAGGTTTCCAGAGATCAGGAAGAGAAGAAAAAGTAAGTGAGAAATTTTATATCGCTTGGCTGAAAACTATCACTAATATTTTGTTCTTTATTACCTTTGTTTGAAATTCCCCCCCCAGGGGCGGCCCCAAATAAGTCCTTTTAAATTATTCAGGAAAAAATTTATTTGTAAGCAACCATTGTTAAGGCCCATAATAGTTGTTATTATTTTTATTATTATTATTTCTAATGGGCTGTGCGGATTGGTGCTTCACCATTGCAGACCTAGTACATTCCCCGGAAGCTGGTATCTCTTTTTTTTTAGTGTGGCACCATATAGGCGGATACCAATCACCGCAGGTAATTTTGACGCCCAGTTTCCTCTCTAGAGGGAGGCACCTGAGCTCTGACGATGCAAACCTTTACTAGGATTTAATTTTTCCAAGAGCACCCAAGCTAAATAGTATGAACAATTAAGTACAATACTATAATATATTAATGTATGATTTTCTTTTTAGACACAAAAATGTCGAATTATAGTTCAAAAATAATTGATAGCTTCCAAAATGAACATATTTTAAGACATAATAAAACTATTTTATTATATTATCACCGCAATATTATAATATCTAACGCTTTCTTGCCTTTTAAAGCAAATTGAATATACAACCAGATGTTAATCTTTTTTTTTAAGTTATAACCCTTTTTTGTCATGTTATTTCATTGATACTCAACCTCTTTTTTTTTGTTGCGGTACATTTTTAACAATTTCAAAATTTGATGGCACATTAACAATAAAATAAGTTTAAAATAATTTTACTTAACTGTTACGCGCTATGTAAAATAGTTTAAGATAATGATTTTCATTGTATTGTTGTATGCAGTGTTGATAACAATTTTCAATTTTCAACGCCAAATGTTTCGTTTCCAGATTTTATTTTTTGTTTCACAGGGTATAATTAATAATTTTAAAAAATTTGGCGGCACACAAAAGTGCCGTGGCACAGCGGTTGAGAATCATTATGTTATTTCTTCATATATGCTCTTTCTTGGTTGACCCTTTATAAGGCCGTGGGAAGTATTCCTTCCTTCTTCTAAGGAATTAAATTCTAAAAGTAAAATATTATTTTTAAATAGTAGTAAAAGTAAATTATTATACAATTTGTACTGTGCAGAAAATTTTTTGATCAAAATATTTCAGTTAATATAAGAAAAATGAAAGGTATAAATAATAAAGTAATTAAAAACTTTGTAACTGCGCATTAACTCCATGCCATTGGCGATCTTTGACGAATTTCAACAAACTCTTTTTAGTATGGTATCAAATAGGTTACCACTAGTAAAATTTTTGAATATTAATCTCTGGAATACAGTTAATATTTGGCGTTAAATAACTATAATGAGGGTAATAGGTAAATTCTATAAACATGTCTTAATACTAATTCCTCAATAAAAAAAGACTAAACTGAATTTAAATTTTAAAACTACAATTGATCAGTAACGGATTTAGGTCCGATGGCGACCTAGGTACAAGTTAATTTGACGCCCTTATTTATAATAATAACTTTAAAAATAAATTGACTCATTTAATTTGTGTTTCGAGGCATATTTCTTTATACTTTTGTGCGATTTTCCGAGTTCTAGTGCGACCTTTTTGAATTCATCAGTAATCTTTTAAAAATGCCTCACACATTACGTAAAACTATAACAAAACTTTGTGAGATTAAAAAAAAAATACTAAAGTTTTTGAGTAACCGGACAAAGATATAATTAATATGGTGAATCAATATATTTTGTGTTATAATGATGAGCAAACAAACGCTACATTTAGATTTTTTTTAAGAAAAATTTGTGAAAAATCTAACGTTAATAGATAAATGCTGTAAAAATTTGTTCAGTTAGAGAATAAATAGTCGAAACTATTTTTAATTAATAAAAATAATTTTAAGTAATCATGACATTAAATCTAATTGACAAAAAAGTTTAATTATTCTTTTTACACAATTTGCGGATTTATTCATATATCTTGAATTATTTATTTATTTATTTTGGAAATGCTAATTTAATTTATGTTTCGAGGCATATTTCTTTATACTTTTGTTCGATTTTCCGAGTTCTAGTGCAACCTTTTTGAATTCATCAGTAATCTTTTAAAAATGCCTCACATTACGTAAAACTATAACAAAATTTTGTGAGATTAAAAAAAAATACTAAAGTTTTTGAGTAACCGGACAAAGATATAGTTAATATGGTGAATCAATATTTTGTGTTATAATGATGAGCAAACAAACGCTACATTTAGATTTTTTTTTAAGAAAAATTTGTGAAAAATCTAACGTTAATAGATAAATGCTGTAAAAATTTGTTCAGTTAGAGAATAAATAGTCGAAATATTTTTAATTAATAAAAATAATTTTAAGTAATCATGACATTAAATCTAATTGACAAAAAAGTTTAATTATTCTTTTTACGCAATTTGCGGATTTATTCATATATCTTGAATTATTTATTTATTTATTTGTTTATTTTGGAAATGCTAAAAAATTATGAGGAAATTTGAAACAATTTTTCATTCATTGTGAAATTAGTTTTTGTTTATTTTAATAGGAAGATATTTTTTTTAGACAAATTCCTTTCAGTTAAAAAAGGGGGATATAATGAACCTGGCTTAACCAAACAAGTACAGTTATTTGGATCCATGTTTAAATTTCCAAATAAAATACCATTTGTTCTGATCTAGGTTATAAAGTTAACTAAAATAAAAAATGGTTAAAAACAATAATTATATTAAAATTCTTGAGACTGTAAAAAATTTTAAGAAATAAAATAACATTTTAAAATATTTACTTAATAGTTCAAACAGAAAAAAAAATGTAATTATGAACGAGAGAAAGAAACTATGCTTCTCTCGTTCATAATTACATTTTTTTTTCTCTTTTACATCTGCGTATTTAAATGTAAATTTTAAAAAATCTAAGCTTAATAATCTGTTTATTATTGTAAGTTTTTCATTTTGAAAAATAATAACTTTTTTAACTTTTTATTTTATTTATTTTTTTTAAGTACAAAATGAACATTAAAAAAATGTCTAGCCCTGATAATAGATATTTATTGTGCTCAAACTATTATGATATGTGTTTTTTACCATGTTTTTACTAACTCGCTTTCTTGTGTCTGTCCGGGTGGAATTTTGCAATTGATTTTACACTAATTTTCAGATGAGCTAGAAACTTGAAATTTAAACCATAGCTCAGAAGGGGATGGCAATGTGAAAAAAGAAGTTCTAGTCTCGAACCCAGGCCCCCGAAGAGGCGGGCCCCATAACTCCGGAACTTACACGAATTTACACGAACAAAGATCACTTGTCGATAGCATGGGTCGAGTCGCGTCTACGTATTCAATTTCGTGGCTCTGGAGTCAAATAGGAGCTCCAATGTGTTACCATGTTTTTATTAAGTAGCATTCTTGTCTGTCTGCCCGGGTGGAATTTTGTAACTGATTTTAAACTAACTTCCCGATTAGTTAGAGACTTGAAATTTGCACCATAGTTCATAAATGAATGATATGCATGAAAATGTAAAAAAAGAACCCGGACCCCCGAAGAGGTGGCCCCGAATTCGACTGGAGCCCCGCCACTCCAGAATTTTTCGATATCTATTGTTAGCATTCGTAGAATTTTTTATAAAACCCCATTTACCTCAGTAAATTTCAACGTGGGCCCACTTGATAGCTCGGAGAATGTTTATAAGTAGTATTCCAATTCCCTCCAAGTGTTCTTTAACATGTCTTGCACTTCATAAGGATTTTCTGAAGAATTCTTAGCAAACTTGTTTGCGATATTTGAAGTTAATGGGAAGTTTGAAAAGTTGGTTTAGTTTTCCTATGAAGCAATTGCTGAATGTGTTCAACAGTTGTTTCACTCACACTAGGCCTGCCGCTTCTAGGAAGATTTTTAACGCTGCCCATTTCTTTAAGCATTTCATACCATCGCTTTATTGATATAACACCAGGTTTGCTTCCTGCAAGGTCGAAATTTACGCTGAACGTTAATGGGCGATTTCGTTTCGTGAAACTAAAGCTCGCATTGAGCTTTCTTTTTAACCGACGCTATTTTGGCAAAAAATATCTTAATTACAAATTTTCCACCGAGCCACTCTTAAAGTAGCATTCGTGCCATATATTGCACACGCAGAAACAAACAAAAAATACTGATACTGACCAATTCAATGATTCAAAAGCTATTTTTTGTATTAAATGGTTATTTTGAAATAAACTTTTTTATAATTAAAATCAAGGCTAGACTTTTGATTTACCATATATTTAAATCAACAGAATTTTTGGTTCACCC